>JAODXP020007422.1:0-75994 GCA_027497455.2 Sardinella longiceps | reverse complement strand
TCTACAACATCCACACAACATAGTGAAGTTAATATTCACCGTCTACAACATCCACACAACATAGTGAAGTTAATATTGTCTACAACATCCACACAACATAGAGAAGTTAATATTCACCGTCTACAACATCCACACAACATAGTGAAGTTAATATTCACCGTCTACAACATCCACACAACATAGTGAAGTTAATATTGTCTACAACATCCACACCACATAGTGAAGTTAATAGTCACTATCCGGAGGCGGGATAGCTCAGCGGGCTAGTGCGTCATACCACAAATCCGGGGACCCAAGTTCGTCATTTCCCGATCCCTACCCTTCTCTCTCACACTCATTTCCTGTCACACTCTCTACTGTCCTATCAAATTAAAGGCAAAAAAAAAAATCTTTAAATAGTCACTGTCTACATGCAAAAGTCAATAGGCAGGAAAACAAGCACCAATTTTGTTCTAACTGATTAAAGACAAACCAGGCAATGTTTTTAGGATATTTTAGCAGCGTTGACTAGTTACTTTGATGGTTAAATGACTCCTGAATTTCCTGCAGGATGAATTGAGTACTGTCTTGTCTTGTCTTATCATTACAAGGGAAACTAGAAAAGCGCTCAGAGAGCACAGACCTCCGCCAAGGCAATGTGGTCACAGACACAATATACATTCCAGATCATGTTCTGGATCACCGATCGCCACCAAAATTGAATCAGCTCTTGCTTGTCCCAATATACACATTGTCCGAAAATTTCATCCATGTCTGTGCAGTACTTTTCGAGTTATCCTGCTGACAAACAGGCAAACAAACAGACAAACAGACCAACGAGACCGAAAACATAACCTCCTTGGCGGAGGTAATAATGAAGGCTCTGTCAGCCGCCTCTATCTATATTTCACAGCTACTAAACTTGCAATCTCCCTACACAGTGAGAGAACTTTTATGGGCCTACCTGTGCATATTTGTGAAGACCTTCAAAGGACCAAGAATGTTCATATTTTGGGTTATATGACAAAATGGCTTTCTGAAACGACAAAAACACACACAGATCCCATCCCAAGTCATCCTTTTGCATTAAAAGAAATGTCTCACTTCATCAAAAACAGTAAAAATAAACATGTTTTAAAGCTGGAATTTAAAATTAACTATATAAAATCATCCCCATTTGTATTGTGCCTCAAACTTCTCGCCAGAAAGCCTAAGAGTCTTGCCTCCACATCGGCCACGGTAGGTGAGCCGTTCAGGAGCTTCTTCAGGTGCTTGGAGATGGAGGTCCAGCGCTGCTGCTTGTCAGGCACACCCTGGAGAGAAACATCATTATTCAGCCAATCAGAGACTGCACTGCAATGTCCCAGCAACAAACATACACTTATGGCGTTTTCAAGATGACTTAACGTTACGAAACGCTTAATACGTCACCCATAGGGATGAATGGGAGCTGTGACAAAGCGTTTCAAAGCGATACGACCGCTGAATTCGTCATTAGAGTGATGGTTCAGTGTCGTTGTCAAATTCAAGAGAATCCTTCCTGTGTTTGGTTAAAGTGCTAGTTTGTCATTCAAGCATAGCCTGGCTGCACAAACATGTTGACTAAACTAGAGAGTGAATGGAATGAAGGAATTTATAGTGATGTAAACTGCTAGTTTGTAATTCTGTCCGTGTTCAGTCTGTTATTTCATTCTTTAATTCCACTCACTTTCTAGTGCAGTCAGAAGGCTTGTGCTTTAAATGACGGCAAACTATCACTTTAAATCAAACAGAGGAGGGGTAATTCTCTAATTATCTCTTTATGAAGAGAATAACCAAACCTAATATAAATGGAAAGTTCATTCAACACTTTCAGCTTCTTTTCAAAGAATTATAAATAAAAATATTGATGAAAAATTGACGAAAAAGGCATTACCAGAAATGAGCTTTTAACGATGGTGTTTTCATGTGCATGTGGCATCTTCACGTGAAAGCCGTCCCACCATTGTCTCCCATCTACGGGTTTCAGGGTTTGGTTACGGGAGAATTCTCTCACCTGCAGACACAGATCACAACTGCATGAGGCACAGGGTGGCCTGCATTACACCCAACCAAACATTTTTTGTTGTTGTTGTTTTGTTTTCCAAACCAAACATGAAATAATGACCTCATTAACTGCACACCATATGAAATCTACTTCATGATAGATCAAAGGAATCTTCCTCGTCTTTGAAAATTGAGAGAGAATGACTTACATCAATCAGCACTGTGTGTTCGGGATTATTATGTTTCAGTGGTCCTAGATTTGCCCTGCAGTCCCAAACCTTCTTGGGTGTCCATTCAGGTGTATCCCTCGTGGTCCCGTAAGAAGCACCGGAACTCTCCCACTGCATGCTGCCACTTCACACACACACACACACACACACACACACACACACACACACACACACACACACACACACACACACACACACACACAGGGTTTGAACTCTCCCTACAGTGGAGCAATCAATCGAAAAAGTAATTGAAAAATTGTAATCATTTATTGACAATGATCAAGCACATGAGTCTTAGCCTAATTATCATGTGATTCTGCCTAGTACAGTCAATTAATTAATTAATGATCATTTTGAATTTGAGGTTCTATTTCCTTGCTCTTAATCAAGGCAAAATCCACATCAGTCAAAATGGAAAAATAATATAATTCTGTGATCTAATATTTTGCCATATCCCCCAAGCCTATGTAGCCGGGGGCGGTTCACACCACACACAAACCTCGAACCCGCCACCCCGTCAGCTACGACAAACATGCGGCATGGGAGTCAAACGTTCTCACCACTGAACTAATTTAAAAGCCCAGGATTCTAACTCAGCCATTAGAAGCAGTTCATGAATCATTGGGTTGTGAGGATTTACATGTACTGCTACTAGCTAGCCCAGGTTAGTTGGCATCCGTAATATTGTGATGTCATATTCTGCCATATCCCCCAGCCCTACCTGGAGGTTTCAGATGGGGAACCCCGGTGTTCGCCCCCTCTCCCGCTGTCCTCTCTGCCTGCTGAAGACCTCGCCTCAGGCCCAGACCTAGATCCACTCCTGGACACGCCTGGTCTGGATCCCTCCCCAATGCCTTCTCCAGATCCGGGCTTGGATCCAGAACCTGAGCTGGACCCAGTGGCACCAGTTGTGCTGCATGATACTGCTGAGGGATCGGGCCTCTCAAAGCTGGTCCCGGTGCTGGTGTCACCATTGAAGTCGATTAGATCTCGGACGGGCTTCTGGGTCTCCCCACGCTGGGCTGAGTCATCACTCCTCTGGGTTTCACTGGAGTCCTGGTTTAAACAGGCTCTCACCTGAGAGCTGTCATTACTCTTGGCCATCAATCTTAGATACAAAACACAGTCACACAATTAAAAAAATAATGCCAGGCTCTTCAGACAGTGTATGGATTAAGCTCATAAATGATCATAATACTGTAGTAATATTTGATGCTCATGACGTGCAGATGTATTAGCCTGAGTGGCAGCACTGTAAGAAACTTGTAACCTCAAATAATTCCTGAATCTGCGCATTCATTGGTGTCAGTTGGCCAGCCTACTCTAGGACAGGGTGCAAAGGTGCAAGTTTGCGAAAACAAGAAGTAGGCTAACTGTGGTAGCTGTAAAGTTAGCATCATACGGTTGTCCGCAAGCGATTCTCCCAATAGCCTAAAATAAAAGCTATGTGACAGGAAAAACTACATTTGTTTTTACACAATATGACACTTTCGGGAAACTGTTGTAGGCTGACATGAAACAGCGCCATCTTTAAGTTTCGATTTGGTTGAAAGTGTGTACAAGGAACAGTCTGCAAAAAAAGACAGACGATGCCTTCCGTAAGAAATGCCATAACAGATGTGTGCAAAAATGAAAATCTTTTGAAAAGAAGTTATAGTCCACTACGGGTAAGGCAGAACAAAGCGAACCGAGCTAACGTCAACATTATAATGTTAGCCAACAGTGTCAGTGTGACCGACGGCTGCAGCCTAATCAGAATTGTCCGAAATGTATTTGAGGGTTTGACATTTCTACTCACACGATCACAGATGAGTAGTCTACAGAGATGAGAATGATGAATGAATTAGGGGTTTAAGATTTTCTCCAACGACAGGCAGAACAGCTTGTAGGCTAAACTAGCTTCCAAAGTGCACTGTCAAACATGCCATGTCAGAACCGAATGTGAAAGTAACGCGACTGCTGGACGTAATTCCTCAAGTTTAGGAAAGCGCCCAGACAGACATAACACAGGTGCAGAAGAGAATAGAACAGCCGGAATAGTCACACTTGTTACAATGTTTCTTTTGCTTCCGATGGTTCTACACCATGTTCTACACTCAGCTCCACAAAAATGGGTGAGACCGACTAGCACATTACATCGGGGTTAGTTGTTACATTTTAAAGTTAAAGTTGGAAACCGCGAAATCCCTGTTTTATCACTGTGGTAGCCTGAGGTATTCTATTCTTATAACTATCCATCTAGCCTATTTAACAATTGGAGGGGAACATTTTAGTAACATAGCCTAACCTGGCATACATTTTGGTTGTTTGATATGATTTATTTTTTGCCTATCTTCCTGTTCTAGCGAGTTTGTCATGATCCATTAATTTCGACACCGGAGTGTTTTCAGACTTATAAAATGACTTGTTGTGATGTCACCACTAGGTGGCGCGAGAAGTCTTTGTGTTGTGGAGTGGTGGTTTGCTTTGATAGGAAGGCAAGTGTTGAAGTGTTGAAATGAGAAGGACTTAAAATCATCAGCATGAAATAAGCAGTCACATTTTCAACTTTTCATAAGTCTTAATATCAGGAAGAATTTAGGTAGGCTATCTGAAATAATAATGTAGCCTACAATAACATGTAGGCCAATAGTGAAGCATTTGAGAAGGCATAGTTGTTTTTTTCATGTTCAGTGATCGACACCTTCATACACTCCTCATCTCATCTGGACTAGTGTTATGGCATCTTCCCAACTGCAGTGTGTCCAGACCAATCGCAAGCTGCAGTGTTTCACATCAATCACCCCCATCCTCATTCTGATTCGCTGGCAGCTGTTTAGGTCCTGCATCCCCTACAAGGCCCTCCCCTCACCTGTACAGTACCTGCATAAGCCCCTCCTCCTCACCTAATCACTCCCCTCACCCGTACAGTACCTGCACACCTGTAAGCCCTCTTTGGGACAATGTCTCAAAGCACACCTGTACACCAAGACCAAGACAGCCCTCCCCCATCCTTGTTTTAGGATATAAAATGTATATAATAATATATGATCGCAAAACTCAGTAACAGTGCATTTAGCCCAATTTTATATGACTGCAGGAAATACTGCATTAATCTGAATGAAGACCAGTAGGGGTGAGTCAAAGGTCCTTTGCCGTCTCCGGCAGTTTGGTATAAGGATCTGGCTGCATCCTAATGTCAATCCAGGAGACTGACAGACACAAAGTAAACAAAAAGTAGGCTACTGTCCGTAGTTTATTACAGTAAGGAAGGACACCATAAAACGGATGGGCAGACAGAATCAGTGGTGTGGATAAAGTAGTAGACAAAACAAAAATCCATCCATTCATTTCAAAACTAAGAGGGATGAACAAAGTTGGGCAGTGTTTAAAAAGGCAAGAAATTAAGTTAACAGATTAGTAACTAACACTAAAAAGGTTTACTTTAATGAAAAAATCAAGGAATATAGAAATGACTCAAGAAAGCTATGGAAGTCGCTAAAGCAGCTTGGTTATAGTAAACAGATGAAAACAAAAAAATCCAACATCACCTTAGAACTTGGTAAAACTGTTACTTCAGATAAGAAAATAGTAGCTGCTGGCTTTAATGATTATTTTTCATCTGTGGCACAAGATCTAGTGGGGAAGTTACCTGTCCAGACTGGTCATTATGGGGAAAGTTATGTGCAAAACTATTACTCTCAGATAGGGGTTCAGCCTGGGGTTTTCACTTTCACAAAAGTGTCTGAGGCAATTGTCCTTGAGAAGCTTCAAAAGCTTGATTGTAATAAAGCTACTGGTCCCATCCAGATTTTTAAGGGACTCTGCTGAGACCATTACCCCATCCATTACTCACATTGTAAACAGCTCTATTATTCAAGGACAATTTCCAGAGGACCTCAAAGGAGCCAGAGTAATTCCATTATATAAAAAGGGTAGTAAGCAAGATCCAGGCAATTATAGACCAGTTTCTATCCTCAGTAGTCTGTCAAAGGTTATTGAAAAAATCATATATGAACAAATCGACCATTACCTTTTATCACAAAATATACTGGGCAATTCCAGCGTTATGGACGTGACATTTTTGTGCATTATTGATGAACAAAAGGCCAGATAACCTCTGCAAACCTAGCAGTATTTCACAATTTTTTTTCATATTCTTCTGCAAACTCCATGGCTGAATACAGGCAAACAGAAAAAAATAATATCATGATTTGCATCATAAGAATATGAGCCTTTCAATTTGCGTTATGGACGTGACGAAAAACGGACAAACTTTTGAGAGAGCGTAGTTTTTGCTGTGAAGTGTGTGAAATTTCTAGAGAAATGTAAATATTACTACATTCATACCAAACAGGACACCTCAGTAAAGACAGAGAAAGACTTAATTTCAAATGTAAATGTAAAAAAAGTTGGTTTTATTGGGAGAAATGGCGTTATGGATGTGACGTTATGGACGTGACGTCTGGAAAAACCCTCCAAAACAATACAAAACAATTGTGAACGGTGGATTTTAACCTGTAACAAGATAAATAGTAATAAAACAATGAAAAATAACTGATAGTATTGCAGCTTTGTGTGTGTTATCACCCACTTATGGCCATTATAAGCCCCTCCATAGACTTACATTATAGCTGAATAGGGTAAAAATTTTAACAAACAGATATCCTTTCGAAACTTGCTCAGTTGAATATTTACATCGAGACAATACTTTTTTGTATTGGAAGTTTTCTGAAAGAATTTGTATGTCCATGTAGGTGAGACTTAAAGTTTTAAGGTGAGGTTTACTTTTTCGTGGAATTGCCCACTATATGAATTTCAGTCAGGATTCAGAAAATCTCATTCCACTGATTCTTGCCTACTTTATTTATCAGACTTCATCAAAAAGGAGGTTGACAGTGGTAAATTGTGTGGGATGGTAATGTTAGATTTACAGAAGGCATTCGATACTGTGAATCACAGTGTTTTATTGTATAAATTAAGGGCTATGGGGTTTAGCGACCTGGCTGTGAAATGGGTGGGTACATACCTGGGGAATCGAACGCAGGTAGTGGATATTGGGGGTGTTGTGTCTCACCCAGCCAGCATTGGCTGTGGAGTCCCTCAAGGGAGTGTTTTAGGACCTCTTCTTTTTCTTTTATATATTAATGATTTAAAAGCTGTCTGTTCATCAAGTCTGTTTTTATATGCAGATGATTCTGCATGGGTAGTTTCCCATAAGGATAAAAATAGCATTGAGCAATCACTTAGTGCTGAACTTCTTAATGTTAGTAGATGGATGTCTGACAATAGACTATCATTGCACATAGGAAAAACAGAATCCATTCTTTTTGGTTCAAAGATTAGATTAAAGAAAGCCTCAACCTTTAAGGTTTTAGTTGGGGATTCTGTCAGGCACAGAAGGCAATTACCAAAATAAATCATAGAGTGCGTTTTATGGCCAGAATTTCTAAATTTCTGGATACAAAAACTTTGGCCATTTTGGCAGGAGCCTTAATTCAGCCATATTATGACTATGCGTGTATCTCATGGTTTAATAGCTTAAAGGGGGGTTCAGAATTTTCGATGTTAAACCTCATTTCCAAGTAAGCCTGAGTGATATCTGTCATTGGAGACCGTTTTCAACTCATTTCATCCAGTCCTTCTATCAGCTGAGTTCGCTGGTGCTAGGCTAACGCAAGTGAGTGGGCACGGCTAGCCTGGCAATAAAAACAGTCTTACCCACTCTGCAGTCTCCTTTAGGCAAATACATTAATATGCCAGGTCATCGGTGTTGATTAAAAAAACATCGTAAAAGAAAAACTACCCTTGAATCGCCATGATAACATTACATTTTGAGGGACTACTTTCTCAGCAGCAGCGGAATATTACCTTGCTCAGATTAGTTGTTTGACTGTTTTGATGTCCAAGCCAACAGCAACAAGCCAAAGATTATCCTTTCGCGATCTCGGACTGGGAAACTTATGAAAACTTTTAGTTTCCCATCTGCGGCGTTTACTTTCACAGCTTTTCACAGCACACCTGATCGGCATATTGCTTAATTCCTTGACATCCAGTGACTCAATCTATAGCGTTAGGTTTTGCCTTATCCCACTAACGTTAGGCTCTGTCTATCGTCATATTAGTCAAACAACTAACCTGAGCAAGGTAATATTCCGCTGCTGCTGAGAAATTAGTCCCTCAAAATGTAATGTTATCATGGCGATTCAAGGGTAGTTTTTCTTTTACGATGTTTTTTTAATCAACACCTATGACCTGGCATATTAATGTATTTGCCTAAGGGAGACAGCAGAGTGGGTAAGACTGTCTTTTATTGCCAGGCTAGCAGTGTCCACTCACTTGCGTTAGCCTAGCACCAGCGAACTCAGCTGATAGAAGGACTGGATGAAATGAGTTGTAAACGGTCTCCAATGACAGATATCACTCAGGCTTACTTGGAAATGAGGTTTAACATCGAAAATTCTGAACCACCCTTTAACAGTAAATTTGAAAAACAGGCTACAGACATCACAAAACAAACTAATTAGATTGGTTTTGGATCTCCCCATGAGGACCCACCTTGAGTCATCCCATTTTGATAAGGTGGGATGGTTGAAGGTGGAGGATAGGGTGGCTTTCATTCAGTTGTGCATGGTTCACAGGATTGTGTATGGGAAGGTTCCAAAGTACTTTAAAAACTATTTTAAAAAAGTAAGTGAAGTTCATTGTTACGCCACAAGGGGGAGCACAACAGATTTTGTCCCACCCATAGTTAAGACAAACATGGGCAAAAAGTGTTTTTCTTCTGTTGGTGCTGTACTGTGGAATAGGTTACCTGGCCCACTCAAAGAAATAAGTTCTTTAAACAGTTTCAAGAGTCATTTGAAAAAATGGTTTAAACAACATTATTGAATTCAGAACCATTTTCAATGTACTTCTTATTTCTTGCGTGTTTCTGAGTGAATGTGGTATGGATATGTATGTTGGTATGTATGTATGTACGTATGTATGTATGTATGTATGTATGTGGGTATGTGCAGTAATGCCATCATATGCCCTCACCTGCTAGGGACCACAATGGAAATAAGCTTTTTTGTGTTTTAATCCCTGTCTATTTTTTTTTAAATGTATGATGGTCACTGTTGCCATGCTATGTTTTTTTTACATATAATAGACTAAATAAATTCAATCAATTCAATCAATCAATCAATCCACGCCATGTAATGTCAAAAGGAAAAACAGAAAAGGTGTGTCATGTTTAACTCAATAACAAAACTTACAAATTTAAGTATTTGTAGCTCAATGTATCTATAATTTAATTCCATGATCGTAGGACCAGTTAACACTGAACAAAGTGTGTGTTAACTGTATGTGTTCAAAGTGTGTGTTAATAAGAGGTTTTTGTAGTGCAACATGTATGTGTACAATAAGGCCAGGGAGAAATTTTGGGCCCTATGACCAGACGGGTCAAAAGTACACTCATTCTTTACTCAAGTAGAAGTATAAATACCTGTGTTTAAAAAGAATTTCATAAAAGTTTAAGTAATTAAAGTGAAAAGTATAGGCTCCAAAACATACTTAAAGTATAAAAGGGCAACCCTATGATTAACTGAATTTATGTATGTCATCGTTCAAACCTCTGACACCCTTCAAGAAACAGGGTAGGCACTATATTGCCAAAACTTTACATAGCGGTTTGGAAAACATTTTGCATACAGGACGGAGACGCCAAACTACCATACAGGCTGTGTTAGTAACATCCCTTCTAAATATGGGGGTGCTGCGTCTGTCACTAAGCCTGGCATATTCCTACCAGTTATGAACAATCGGCTGAATGAAAGAACTGAATTAAACAGCCTGGGACATTTAGTTTTAAACATAGGCTATATGAACTCATAGTAATGTGCATATTACAACTGGCAATTATATCTGTCCGGTATGTGTGGTGGCTGATTGTGTCGACGTGCCGATGTGAACTGTTGTATGCATTATGCTCACGCAATCAGTGCATTTAACATCTGAATGAGAGAATGATAACTGTGTCTGAATGTTGTGTGGGGTTAAAAGAATGCATGTTTCAGGGATTGGAGATGAAACCTAGGGCAGGTGAAGAAGGTGAGGTTTGGGGCGTGCTCCTGGAGGGAAGTGCTAATTGAGAAGGCGATTTGCGTTATAGTTTTCATTGTTTGATTAGGCTATTTCTTATGTTTATCAATGTTTTCTGTAGTCACATGAAAGATGCACAGTAATGTGATACAGTACATGAATGCTATGTGTTAATGGCGCCTAATTAAAGTTGCAAAGTTAATTGATTAAGAGCGGTGCCTATAAGTTCATATCTCTCTGAGGTGAGAGAGTATGTTAACGTTGCGGAACATACAACAGGAGCCCAGTTGTGGCATAGTCTACTGATCTTTAAACACAAGAGTAACGGCTCTTTTTTGAAAATGGCAGTAGTAGAAAGTACAGATAAGCTACTTGTATTAAAATGTACAAAGTAAAAGTAGAGAGCAAAAAAATAAATACTGAAGTAAAGTATAGATACCCGAATATTCTACTTAAGTATAGTAACAAAGTATTTGTACTTTGTTACTTCCCATCTCTGCCTATGATTGATTGATTGATTGATTTTAACATCTTTTCTCTGGGGCCCCCTGTCAGTGCCAGGCCCTTAAGAGTCATCCTAGCTTAGATGAAGGTCTCATAGTGAGCTGTTGGGGATGTTCAGGTAGGTCAGGATAGTGATGAAGGTCTCATAGTGAGCTGGGGGGGACGTTCAGGTAGGTCAGGATGAAGCGATGAAGGTCTTTGTGATTCTCTGATGGTTGGCAAAAGAACTCCAGCATGGTGTAAAGATCTCCTAGTGGGGGAACAGAGACAGCAGGTCAATACACACCACGGCTTAAAGGAAAAATCTGGAGTGAATCAACACGTAGTCCTACTGTTTTATAGTGCCAAGCACTATTGATCGCCACCTAAATCACTGGATTTCATGCAAGGCAGACTGAGATAGCCAAACGGCAGCTAACGGTAACAGAATGGTATTTCAAAACAAATCGATTAGGTTTCGTTTTTGACATGCCTCATTCAGTTAGTGATAGCTGCCGTTTCGCAAACTCGGTCTGCGATGTACAAAATTTTATTATTGAGGTGCCTTTCAATAGCGCTTAGCAGTATAAAACAACAGGTCTACGTGTTGATTCACTCCGGATTATACCTTAAATGTTCAAAACCATGTGCTTTACAGGAAGAATCACCCAAGTAAGATTGTATGAGTGTGTGTGTGTGTGTGTGTGTGTGTGTGTGTGTGGCGCGACTAAAGAATATAAAAAAGTGTAGGTGTAATCCACCTGGTGCTGTTTCTTTCTCGTTTTACCCCCAGTCACTCTGCACTCCTTCAGAACTCTGTGTGTGTGTGTGTGTGTGTGTGTGTGTATTTGCTTACCCACAGTCACTCTGCGCTCCTTCAGAACTGTGTGTGTGTATGCGTGTGTATTTGCTTACCCACGGTGGATCCGCGCTCCTTCAGAACTGTGTGTATTTGCTGGAGTTTCTTCTCCAGGTGTTTGTCTCTGAAGGTGAAGAAGATCAGGTCCCTCCTGGCCACCGCAGCAGCCATCATCTGGATTACAGCTGCACACACCACAAAAGAATCAGTACACTGTGTGTGTATGTGTGTGTGTATATGCGTGTGCGTGTCTGCTGGCCTCAATCATGATTAGAGAAATTGTTATAAACTAGAATTGGTGTGTGTGTGTGTGTGTGTGTGTGTGAGAGAGAGAGTGTCACTCATGACTGAGGGAAATATTATAAACTAGGAGTCTGTGTAGCCGGTGGTCCCGCCACCCCGCAAGCTACAAACTCCCTGCGTGGGAGTGGGACGCTCTAATCAACTGAGCTAAAAGCCCAAGCTTCTAACTCAGCTGTTAGAAGCGCCCATGGAATTGGGTGATGATGATTTACACGTACTGCCGCCAAGCTAGCCGGCCTCTGTTACATTCACCCTCCAAATCCTCACTCCCATCCGGGTCAAGGCACCAATGTAGCCGGTGGTGGTCCGCACCGCACAGGGGTCTCCTAACCCGCCATCCCGCAAGCTACAAACTCCCGGCGTGGGAGTGGGACGCTCTAACCAACTGAGCTAAAAGCCTGAGCTCCTAACTCAGCCCATGGAATTGGGTGATGAGGATTTACACGTACTGCCGCCAAGCTAGCTGGCCTCCGTTACATTTGCTTTGCTACATTTAGGAAATAGTCATGATGCCAGAAAGAAACTCTTTTAATTTTATTTATTATTTTCTTTAATTTTATTGTAGAATTATATCAAACCTTTGCACATTTATATTGACTATGTATAAAGAAATTATTAGTATTCATATGGGCACCAGAACATTCCGAGATTCTAAGGCATTCCATGATAGTAAACTGAACATTCTATCATTGAATGCATTGAACTTATCCCTTCTCTTTTCTTATTTTTTTTTCCAATAATGCACATGGGAAGCCCACTCTATGCCTGTGTATCTACCGTTAGGCCTATAGACGAATCCGACGAAACAGTCTGAAGTAAGCAGACGCCATTTTCGAGCTGTTACAACGCCAGTCTGTCCATAGGGATAATGTAATAAGACACCATATAATGCCGTGATTTACGAGATTCACTACTACTTGCATAATGTCAAGTGAGAAAACATGTTTCATTTTCGATTGGGGCAGTAGTAATTTACTGTTATGTCTTACGGTTGTTTTATATGCTTGATGTTTACATGGACCCAGATATCATTACCTTGCATTAGACATGACGTTAAACACCTGTGGTTAAACTCCTTGGGTTTCAGGGGCCAAATTCTCAAAGATTCTTATCTTAACTTTAGGATTACTCCTAAACTGCACTAAAAAATATGTAGGAGTTATTTGTTAAAAGTAATTCACAATATCTCTGAGACCTACTTTTAGCTAGGATAAAAGGCAACTCTTAGGCTAAAATAAAAGCTGCGTTGCTATGGTTGACGTCAGCTCTCATGCACAAGCCTGCTTACATTTACATCGGTGATTGGTTGATGAGTGACAGGTGGGCATAATCTGCGCTGCGTGCTGTGCTGCGCTGTGCTGCGCTGTGCTCCTGTGTGAGGGCGACTGGGAGAGTATATCGTCACAAACCATAAATGAAACGGTAACGAGATTCGCGGTGGGATAATAAAGTATCTTTGCATCGGTTTTAAGGCACTTTTGAGGGCACATTTACAAAGAGAGGAAGTACATAAATTAAACTTGACCGTAAAAAAAAGTGCATATATATTTTAACACAGGTTTTGAAAGCGTTTTTGCATTCCTTGTAAGCTGCATAATCATTCCTTCATGATAGATGCTCGAATAAATGATACTTTGCGTGCGTTCCGAAAGATTAAGGACATAATACATGCAATCGCAATGTGGTAGGAGTTGGTCCTAGCGACTTAGAAGTCCTCTGGACTACCCCTAAGCTGTCCCAGACTTAAAAGGATCCCCGGCTAGTTGGGCATGTTAGCGTTATAAGACTAGCATTGGCGTCAACTTTAATTGACGTTATTCAAAAACATTAAAAATACAACGGTTTTAAAGAAAATGTTTATTAGAAGCTGAAATTCATTTCTCTAGTAAAGTTCCATTGTTGTTACGCCTCAATGACTTATGGGTAAAACGTGACGACAAATGGTTGCACTGCTTTCGGTCAAGCTGGGGCTACACATGGACAACGTAAATATTGATCCTCTATCGTATCCTGACCTCTCCGATCATCTTCCAACACCGTGTACTGTCTTCCGCGTTGTTCCCTTAATTCAGGTGGCGTTGGTTTAAACGGCAAACTTAACAGAAGAGGTATTTTACTTTGCAATAACGTCCTAAACTGGTCCTGTAAAGCCATAGAATTTTGCTGGACAACCATTTGATGTCACGATTTACCCATAAGTATCATTGAGGCGTAACCGTAATAGAACTTTACCAAAGAAATGATTTTCAGGTTCTAATAAACATTTTCTTTAAAACAGTCGTATTTTTAATGTTTTGGGGTAACGTAAATTAAAATTGACGTCGTTAATAATCTTATAACGTTAACATGCCAAAGTAGCCGGGGATCCTTTATGCTACTTTTAACGCTATTGTTTTTTTTACTTTGCTAATTGTTTTGTGAATTACTCTTATCCCAAGAAGTTAGGAGTCCTAAAGTTACGACTGACACGCTCGGAGTGAATCAACATGTAGCCCTGCTGTTTTATACTGCTTTGCGCTACTGAAAGCCACTTCAATTATTTACTTTTGTGCATCGTAGACCGAGTTTGCGAAACGGCAGCTAACACTAACTGAATGAGGCATGTCAAAAACGAAACCTAATCAATTTGCTTTCGTTTTGAAATGCCCCATTCTGTTACAGTTAGCTGCCGTTTCGCTATCTCAGTCTGCGTTGCATGAAATCGAGTGATTGAGGTGGCTATCAGTAGCGCTTGGCATTATAAAACAGTAGGGCTACGTGTTGATTCCCTCCGGATTTTCCTTTAAGATTCTTTGAGAATACAGCCCCAGGGGCCGTATTCTTAAAGAATCTTACCGGTATATTAATTTTAGGAGTACTCCTAAACGGCACTAAGTTTTAAGTTTTTATGTAGGAGTTATTTTTCACAATGCCTCTGAGACCTACTTTTAGCTAGGATAAAAGGCAACATTTAGGCTAAAATAAAAGCTGGTTGACGTCAGCTCTCATGCACAAGCCTGCCTGCATTTACATCGGTGATTGGTTAATGAGTGACAGGTGGGCGTAATCTGCGGTGCCTGCTGTGCTCCTGTGTGAGAGCTCAGATCACAAGCCATAAGTGAAACAGTAATGAGATTCGCGGTGGAATAATAAAGTTTTGCACCGTTTTTACTGCACTTTTGAGAGCACATTTAGAAAGAGAGGAAGTACACAAATTAAACTTGACTGTACAAAAAGTGTATATATATTTTAACATGGGTTTTGGTTGCGTTTTTGCAACACATCGCGATGTGATAGGAGTTGGTCTTAGTGACTTAGCAGTGCTCTGGACTACCCCTAAGCTGTCCCAGACTTAGGTGCTACTTTTAGTGCTAAATTGTTTTAAAAAATGTTCATAGGTAAATATTAGTAGGTCATTTGGCATTGTTACTAGTAAACCCATATAACGCAGAGATTTCAACGTCATTTCCAGCTGGCCGCATATGTGGCATATGTAGTGTTCATGAATAAAGAAGTGAAGGACAGCACTCTTCAGATTTTTTTTTCTATTATTTATTCGCCTACGAACGAATATAAATAATAGAAAAAAAAATCTGAAGAGTGCTGTCCTTCACTTCTTTTATTCATGTCAGAGCCATGGAGAGAGTGTGTTTCTATACCGCTCTGATTCATGTATGCTTTACGTGGGATTCAGCACTGTGATGCCGCAGCTCAGCGTCACGGCATCACCTGACCGGAACAGCGGCTTTTATGGTGCATTCCAGGGAGCTGGGAGGTAGGAGATTTCAGACCTCCTACTACGAAAAGTGCACTGGAACGCCACTTGAAGTGGGAGATTCTAGTTGTGAAGTGGGAGTACTTCGATGTACCCCGACTTCACCGTGATGCAGTAGAATGACATCACATAACAATGGCGGCGCCCACAGACAGAAACTTCTTACATAAACTGAAAGACCACAGACTGTATTTATCGGCATTTAGTTGTACTAAATAGTGTAATATAATGTAATATGTTCTACAAGGACAATCATATGTTGCTGTATTATCTGTCCGTGAAGTTTAGGGTAGGCATGAAATTGTAAACAAAATGATGAGGCACACATTGCTGATAGTGGAACCGCCTCTAGGCAAATAATAGCCTATTACAATCGTTAGCCACTTTGTTTGCCTGGAAAGCTTTGAGGTTGGACCTCGTAGGCTTCAAGTGGCATAAGTCCCATCTCCCAGCTTCCTCGAATGCACCAATAGCCCTGTTTGAATGAACTGGACTTGTTGCATTTCATTGAATGTTCGCTAAACACACACCCGTACATTGAAAGTTCGCCACACACACACACACACACACACACACACACACACACAATCACACTTAGTTACTTCAATCATGTTATCAAGTTCGTATCTGCTATATCATCTTCCCTGTGTTGAAGACGTTTGTCATTATGTTTGGTGAGTGCACGCACCGGCATTTTAGCAATGCTTTACACTGTTTGGTTAACGTTACATTGTTTACATCAATTGCTTAACGTGAATGAATGCACTGACTCAAATATCCTTTCAATTAGGGGAGGCCGAACGGTATCCCGCACGGCTTTGGAAGATTCTTCCTGATTGTATCGACCTGCTTCAAAGCATCTAGAGCATCGAAGAGAAAACAGTGACATCTGGTGGTTGTCTTAGATGACCGAACTCCCGACACTTTGAGATACGAGCAGGGGAGACAGAAGGCAGGGATATGTTCCCTGATTAATAAAAACTATCAGATGAGGTCCTGTTTGATTGAACACACACACACACACACACACACACACACACACACACACTCACTACATCCAGAAAATAAAATAAAGCTTAGCCGCAGTCTGGCTATTCATTACATTTTACTGTTGATTAATGATTCGAAGATTTTACGTAATATAGAAATACTCAATAATTTTCCATGCAAGAAAACTACGGCCGTGGGTGAGTGGAATCGCGCCAGCCCTGTAAACTGACAACTGGGGTTCGATTCTGCCCTTAAATATCAAAATAATTAATCGTAGTAGGCTAGATATGTCATTCACAGAAGTTGTCATTATGCTCAACTGTGCTAGAATGAGAAATTTCAATCAAAACCCTGAAAATGTATCTGCTTTAATCATGTTTGTATTATCAAAACCTTAGTGCAGATGTCAATTTCCTACAATCAAGGGGGTGCTTGTGCAACACCGTGTTTTGCTTTTCATTATGAAACAGAGATTCTATCCACATTTTGATTCTCATGAATGTGCCATGTTAACCATATCAACGTGTCAAAGCAATGGGAAAGTATCGACACATTTAAGCTTTATTGAACCAGTAACGCCTTAAGGGGGTTGGCACAAGTATCGGTGCCCCTGTGTCAAATGTTTTGAATGTCGTTAGTCACGTGAGTTTTCAATTTTGATGCGAGCTCTAATACATTGTGCCGAAGTAATTGCTTTGTAGGAATGAAGTAGGCTTCGGTGCCTCCGCGTTACCCTTCCCATCTCTACTTTCAATGTTTAAACTTTATTGTGTGATTGTAACATTACAACTTGTGACACCTTCACTGTCGGGCTATTATGCCGTCCTGGCTGGTTTGGCGCGTTCTCTGGCGTCTCGTGGTGCGCAGTCCGCGCAATGGTAGCGCCCAATTAAGCTTATTTCGTGTTTAATGTCTAGTTATTGTTTGATGATTATCTAGTTATGTGTATTTGGTTATCCTGTGTCAGGAGTGTGAGCGCGTCTCCTCCACTGCATATGTAGTGTTGACAGAGAGAGCCTGCTTGTGGATGCGTGCTTAATTGCCCCATTCTGTGTCCAGTAAACATTGCAGATACCCCATGTTCTGTGCCAGGGTGCCTTGACCCCAATGTGAGTGAGGGTGAGTGTAACAGATGCCAACCAGCCTGGGCTACCTGGCGGTAGTATTTGTAAATCCTCAAAACCCAATGATGCTTTCTAACCGCTGAGTTGGAAGCCTGGGCCCCGCAGCCCATTTCCCCTGGCTACAGTTGTAAGTGTGTATGTGTGTGTGTTAGTGCTGCCGCGATTAGTCAACGTGATCGACGTAATCGGCCATTATCTGCACTAAGAGAATTATTAGGGAATTATTTCTGTGAAGTCATAGCAAATTGACTTGAAGGGTTTTGCATCAGAATACTTTAAATAGCTTAGGCTCATATTGTACTATTATTCCATAGCCTAAACAACTGAGTGTAGCCATGAAGGAGACCAAAGGGGAAAGATGCAAAGATGTGTATTTGGAGGTTGGAAAGAGTCACTATAAGAGAATACCTATAATATGGCTCATATAATAAAGGATGTTAAAGGGAGGTCAAGACAGAACATGTAGTTAAGAGTGATTGTGTTTTTTCTGAAATTAGTCATTTAGATTAGTCGACTAATCGTAAAAATGTTCGAAAGATTAATCGTCAGAAAATTAGTCGTTAGTGGCAGCACTAGTGTGTGTGTGTGTGTGTGTGTGTGCGTGTGTGTGTGTGTGTGTGTGTGTGTGTCTCCTGCGGTACCTTTGAGGATGGGATCTCCATGGAAGGCCCCACAGCCCCAGTTTCCCGTGGCAACAGTTGGAAGCTCTTGGGGAGAACGTCCCTCCTCACTGAACCCCACAAACGCCTGAGAGAGAACAAAATATTCAAGCAAACATCGACTGGATGTACCGCGACCACACTGTGCTGCATGTGCATGTAGAATGATGTGACAAAACACCATTTATTGCATGTGCCATGACTACTTTTCATGGTCAACAACTAGCGGCAGAATAGGTGGAAATATCACTATTCAAATAGGTAGAAGGTGAGTATTTATTTTGAGTATTATGAGCGATTCTCCTCACAGTTAAACAGTAAACACTAACCTTGTTTAGCTCGCGGCGTATATAGTGCTTCTGGTACTGTTCCCTGGGGTTCTTGAAGTTCAGAGCATCAATGGCCACAATCTCCCGCTGAATCCTCCTCCACTGATCTCTGAATTACAGAGCAGACGGTTACAGAGAGAACATGGCACACACTCACACACAAAATGCAGTCATGAATTTCATCTTTGGATGTTTATTTGTACTCCTCCAGCTTTTAACCTTCTCAGGTGGTCATGGTGTGGTCCTCTCCACTCAAAGCTGTCACTGTAGCCGGAGTAGTCGCTGTACCACTGGGACCCTGGGTAGGGGTCAAATCAAGGTCAAATCAAGGTCTGTTAGACACTGTAGCTCAGTAGGTCAGAGGTCAAACTAGTGGACATGTGTGTGTGTGGGGGGAAGGGTCTGACCTGTGATCTTGAGGCACTCGTTATCGCTGAGTTTCTCGGTGAACAGTCGGGCCACTATCAGCTCCGGGTTCATCAGGAACAGAATCTCCTCCTCCTGAACTGGACCTGAGCCCAACACTTCGCTCCCTACCAGACTGCACGCAAAGTCCACCTGCACACACGGACAGAAGCAGAGAACAGTGTGCGCACACACACACACACACACACACACACACACACAAACCTTCAGAGTCTGGTAGTAACTAGATTTTCTGTGCAGCGCTTTGAACTACTGAGGAAGATCAGTAGCTCGAAGCGTTGCACAGAAAATAAAAATGCAAGATTTGGTGTGGGGATCACTTTTTACCATTTCTTAATATATTGTTCTTGATCCAGCACCCATCCAAAATGGACAAAGGAATGTGCATGGCCACAAGATTATACAAGTTTAGTTTCTAGCCTTTTGTTTTGTCAATATTCTGTATTACAGACTAGCTTCCCCAGTGACGGTGTGAGGGCCTAGCCTGTAAGCAGTGGCACACATGCCTTCACTCAGGCAAACAAAGACTAAGGGGCGTGGTAATAGATGGCCGATACTACCTGACAGCAAGACCCTCGTCCTGCCCCCCAGGACTCTCTCTCCACAGGTGCAGTGAGTCAGAATGGCAATTAGCAACCTTTTTAAAGCCATTACTACTGGCTGAAGTCAGACTGCTTTTGGAATCCAAACCCACGCTACAGCCAGTCTCATGCACCAAACTTCTAGGAGGAATTGCTTTAACCGAGCAAACGTGCTCACAAAGGACGGTCCACAACCGAAATACGAGGTCAGTGTTGGAAATCTTAAAAACCTCATCTAACATTTGGCTTGCCTTGCCTCTCTCTCTCTCTCTCTCTCTCTGTCTGTCTCTCTCTCTCTCTCTCCCTGTCTCTGCCTCAAGAAAGGCCAGACGAAGCCGGAAGCCTCAGAAGATTGAATGAAGATTTCAGTTGCATTTATCCCGGCTCCTCGTTCCCCCACTTATTTGAATTATAAATTCTAAGTTAATTTCACTGCAATCCTTGATTCTGTCTGCTCATTTCCAGTTGGTCTACCCTCTGTTCAGTGTCAAAGTAGCCAGGCGCTCACAACGACCATTTTGTCGTTCAATCAAATCAACTCAATCATCTCTCCGCTGAGAGATGACTTCATCTCTGTTGCTCGTCTGTCCCTCGTCATATGAAGCCACTCATTCAGCTCATGTTGTGAGTGAAACGTTTGTGGTAGAATTGTACTTGTAGTGTGAACATCCCATGTGTTTGTGGTAAACATCCGTACCTGCAGCATGCCTTCACCCTCCTCTTCAATGGAGCCCTGAGACGTGACGCGGACAAGACCCAGGACTTCAGTCCGACTAGGAAGATACCAAGTAAAGACTAAGGGTTATTATAATGAGCCAATGCTAAGGGCTATAATAATGAGCTAACACTAAGGGCTAATAATGAGTTAACCTTTAGTGTTATTACAGACAACTTTTAAAAGGAGAGAACAAGCAATATATTACTTCTGGTGGTATTGCAACTAAAGGGTGCGTGCCAGTAAGTGAAGAATGAATTGGGATCTATACAGCTCCACCCACCCAATACTTTATTTCTTTAGATACAATTTCTTTCTTGAATAAATGCATTCATGCATGCGGTTCAGAGTAATTTGACTTCATTCTCAGTCCACACATAATATTTTTAGCATTTTTTGTTAATTTGTAAAATCCCTTCCAAAGTGTCTGTCACGTGACACAGCAAGTCATTCCTTATGGCAATTCACCAGAATAGAGTAGCAGAATGCTCACAGAAAACTGCTCACAGAATGAGAAATGTAATGGTCATATGTGTCAATAAATTTCATAATTGATTGAAATCAATGTCGAAGTTGCTTAAAATAAAATGCAATCTGATATTTTGTCCCTAAATATGTGAAAATTATACATTTGGCCTTATACCTCATAGGTGCCCATTGATTTTCCACTGACTCGCGATCGCCCCTAGCGGATTTGCAATTGGAAATGCAGGTTGAATAGCGTTAATAGGGAGTGCCATGGCTCACCGTAAGCGGGCTCTAGTTATAATAATAAGCTAACGCTAAATGCTATAACAATGAGTTAATGCTATAATGGGCTATAATGATGAGCTAATGCTAAGGACTATAATAATGAGCTAATGCTAAGGGCTAAATAATGAGCTAATGCTAAGGGCTATAATAGTTAATGCTAAGGGCTATAATAATGAGCTAATGCTAAGGGCTATAATAGTTAATGCTAAGGACTACAATAATGAGCTAATGCTAAGGGCTAAATAATGAGCTAATGCTAAGGGCTAAATAATGAGCTAATGCTAAGGGCTACAATAATGTTTATAATCAACTCCATGTGCAGCCCAATAAGTGGTAGTCACAGAGATACTGTGTCAGCATCACTAGTTTAAATGTAATGTATGTGTGTGGTGAGGAGGATCAGACTGGTGTTTCCACGAAGCTGAACACATCGGCTATGAACTCCTTACTCCCTCCACACACACACACACACACACATCTGCTATAAACTCCTTACTCCCTCCATTTTGGAAGTTTGGCCTCTGGGATGCAGCGTCTCTCGAAGGTGACCAGTCCTGACGGACGAGAGTCTTCAGGAAACAGAAACAACAGAGAGAGAAAGAGTCCCAGACACTTAAGTTTTATATTCATAGTCGTGGCTGTAGCACTTAGATAACACTTAAATAACACTTAAATAACACTCATCAGTGTTGGTCGTCTCCCCTCAATCATGGTAACACAGTTTCAGAGTTGAGCTTACAGAGTATACATGGAGTACAGCGATGTGATACTGTACGTAGGTGTGTATGTCTCACCTGTGACAGTGTTGAAATAATGAAAGATGGCTGTCAATTTCTCCACCGTGGTTTTGGAAGCATTCCCAAATAAACTGCATATGTATAATGAGAGTATTAATGTAGAAAGACAGAAATTATTATGGCACATGAAACACAGGTCTGGGACAGCTGAATTCATTCTTTTGCCTTGTATAAATTATGTCTGCTACTTCAGAAATCACTTTTTCTGTCACCCTCTCATAGTCACCCTCTTATACTCACTCCCTCATAGCCTCCTCTCATAGTCACCCCCCATACACTTCTACTCTGGTCTGACTGCACACAGCGTTCAAGATATGATGTGCTTTACACCTCCTCTGCCCTTTAATATGAAGCAAACACAAATGTGTGTGTGTGTGTGAGTACCTGCTGAAGTTGATGGTGGGGTAGTTGGCATATTCAGCATTCCTACTGGTGTCGTTGCGGCGGGGGAATGTGCAGTAAAAGGCGTTGGCCAGAAGGGCGGCGATCTGGAGCTGAGACAGAGTGATGGAATGGCTTCTGCCCTGCTTAAGGAGAGGAATGGCCTGGAGGGGGACACAATTAAACACGGATTACACACACACACACACACACACACACACACACAAGGCAAGGCATGTTTATTTATATAACGCATTTCATACATAGGAGCAATTCAATGTGCTTTACAGAAAATAGAAAACGAAATTACAAAGGGTAAAGGAGATACAATTTTAAAAAGAAGATATAAAAATGAATAGAAATAAATAAACAGAAATAAATAGAAATAAACAGTGCTCATAAATCAAGTGTCAACACACACACACACACACACACACACACACACACACACACACCCAGAGTACATGAGTACAGAGTACACCCGCTCAAGTATGTGTTCCATCTCTCCGCTCCGGCGCTCAAGGTCACATCAGAACGCGACGCTCAATTTCGCTCACCGCTCCCCTAAAATTTTATCCCGCTCCGGTAAAATCGCTCCTCACTCGCTCAACTTTTATAAAGTTGACAATTTCTGCGTACAGTGTGACGTACAGTGTGACGTGCGAAAACAATACGGTTCACTTCTGGACTGTGGTGGGGCCTTGATTGCTGTGTGGTTGGATATGTTTACATGCATAATCCACTGCTTGGTTGTCTCTAAATTAAAATAGGTATCCTTGCTTACTGAAGTGGTATCACCACGAATTCCATCCAGGCGCGGGTCAGAGATTATTGACGGACGCATTTTTAAGACCATTTCTGAAAATCATGAAGCGCAGCCCATAAGTGCATCAATGGAAAACTACTGTTAATAAAAATCCTAAATTATAAAAATAAGGCTCCATAGGCTGCAGTATAGGCTATAATATCATTAAAGTTCCAATGTTTCCTCCTCACCAGCGCGATAAAGATTGAAGACACCCGAGAATCATTGACCGACTTATTAATATTTTCATGTTAGAGAAATAGAAGATTATGAGGATATTGCTTAGCTAGCGAATTTGTACAATGCATCCATCGCAAATGCAACAAGAACATAATGCAAAGAATATTTAGGCTACTGCCCAAAACATTTTAATTAAGATGATTCAATGTAATGCATTGTTATGGTTAACTGTGGAACAAGGACGTGTGCAAGACTGGCCCATTTTGCAATGAAGTAGAAACCATAGCCTACACAAAATTATTAACATTAACTGTATGGAAGTAGGCTATATGAAACAAAAGCACGTCTTTGTTCAACTTTAAGAAGCAGCAGAACTCATTAATGCGCACGTATGTGCAAAATGAAAGAGAGCGCGTGTGCACCTGTTACTGCTTGTTCTCAGTGCAGGTAGCCTATTGGGATGCTATCCACCTTATTCCCAGCTCCCATGATATCATATCACAAGGCATTACTTTTGAGGCTAAAGTTTTTGAGGGCACAGGGAATTTCTGGGTGATTTTTTGCGTGCTCCAAACTCGTTTTGTGAGCGGTACCGGAGCGAAACTGGAGCGGCTCATTCTGTTTGCTCCGGCCTTTGGATAAAGCTCCGCTCCACGCTCAGACAATATTTTGCACGCTCCACTCCTCGCTCGCTCCCCACTCCGCTCCGCTCACATACTCTGACACACACACACACTCCTGATGGGGACTCACACAATCACCTGAGCACTGATAACATTAGATTAAATCTGTTTTTACAGACACCACATTCTATAATCCAATACAATACAATGCAATACAATACAATACAATACTATATACTGCCACAAAAATAAAGCATTGAGAATTTGAGATTGTAGACATTAACTTCTGTTCTTATTATTTCATTAGCTTAGTTAATGTGGTTATGTCTCTGTATATTGCAGGCCAGACAGGTAAATTGATTAGAACCATTTGCTTAACACCCCTGTCCCCCTTCCTGAACGTTTCCCTGGCGATAATTAAATCTCTGTGCCATATTGTTTTGTCATATTTGCATGATTCGCGGGAAAATGGGCAGACATGTATGTGTATTCCACAAGAGCCTAAAAGTCAGACCTAACTGTATGAATGTTAGTTGCATGGTGAACCTCTAAGCGAGTGACACTAGTGACTCCCTTGTTTGGCCATCATTGTAAAGCTGAATAAGTTATTCAAGTTATGAATCCTGAGCTGACGGAGTTTTGCGCATCTGATTGTAAGACCTAAAAAATACCATCAGAATAAAAGCATCTACAACACCTGGACTAAATAAATCAATTATATTCTATAACCGTCATCACAGAAATGCCACTTAAACAAATTACATTTATGTCTTACCCTGGGAATATATTCTGGTAGTCTGAGACTCAAGTCTGCCATTTCGGGGATGACTGTAGAGAAGATGGCCTCTTGTTTTGGCACCGTCTACAACATCCACACATCACATAGTGAAGTTAATATTCACTGTCTACAACATCCACACAACATAGTGAAGTTAATATTGTCTACAACATCCACCAATATAGTGAAGTTAATATTGTCTACAACATCCACACAACATAGCGAAGTTAATATTGTCTACACAACATCCACACAGCATAGTGAAGTTAATGTGCAGATAAACCAACTTTGTTCCAACTGATTAAAGCCCCCACTTGCAAGATTTAGGTAAAATTTCGTTGTTTCCTATTCATTGTACCTTTATATACAGTGCATAGAACTCATTAAGATTGATGAATGACATGTTCCAGAGTAAAATGTGCCCCTTCGCGAGCTTGTCCATGACTCCTAGAGGCAGATATCGCCCTTGCAAGATCAGTAGGAGCGTCCACCCTCGTTTGTTTTGGCTAGCAGGCAGGCTAGGTCACGTAACTTAGCCGAGCTTACTATTTGAATTACAATGCGATTTGTACTTTCTCAGCCCATTCAACCGTCCATACATTTTGTTCGCTGCTTTCTACATTCACTTTGCAATTCTACACAGAGAATTATTGGCAGAAACGCTTTATAAAAGCTTTGTTTGGTTCTTAGCTTACTGGATAACGCCACCAGACTTGCATAGGGTCTCTTTAAATGCAAACCAGGCAACATTTTTAGGATAATTTGATAATTTCTAGTGGTGGGCCGTTAACAGCGTTAATGTGCTGCGTTAATGACAGACTCTTATCGGGCGATAAATAAATTAACGCCATTAATCTATTCTCAAGTTGTCTCTATTGCATCGCGCAACAGAGTCCATTCCGTTTTATGGAATAGTGAATGCATACCGCTGGGAATCCGCTTCCGGGTTTTGCATTACCTATAACAACTCACCGCTTGTACCGGTGAGCTAAATGTGATGAGGGTTGTCAGTGCAAGCAGTGAACATGCAAGCTGCCACTGGAGGAGGGAACACCAAACCCCATTGCTACCTCACATTAAGTAGCTTTTGCAAAACCTTATCCTTTTGTTGTATGTCCTCAAAATCAACTCATGCCATGTTAAATTAATGTTCAATTATTAATGAAGTAGTAGGATATAGTAGCCTATGCTAAGCTTAGCCTACTGGTAGCTCTATTCTTGGTTAGGGTTGCCAACTTTCAGAAATCACAATAAGCCATTATGGGCAGATATGAATGAAATGCATCAAAAAGTATAGAGCTTAATTTTGTGCTCAGACTAATCTAGGCCTACTGTACTTTAAAAGTGCAAATTTAAAGTCATCATTTATTTAAGAAGGCTGTAAGGTGCCATGTCATGTCATTGTGTGGAATTATTTCTTATTTTTAAGCTGAGTATCACTGTTGGTACGCTGCATGTTGTGTTACATCTAAGATTCAAGGGAACATAAAAATAAAAAAGTAGAATGCACCCATAAAGTAGGACTACTGTGTCACATTCATCATCTCAGGCAGTAGTAGGTTTAAAAACAGTCATAATTGAATCAAAACAGTAGGCCTACTACTAAATTTTTTTTTTTTTTTTTTTTTTTTGTAAAACTGGAGGCTCAAACACCGTCCAAATATTTCTTATGTGCCACCTGGCTTGAGAGAAACCGCTCACAAAGACTTACTTTAAGTCATGTTTTAAGCAGCACATGCAAATTATAAATCCCTTTTTGAATCTAGATTAATCTAGATTAATTTCAAATTTACAGTGAGATTAATCTAGATTAAAAAAAAATAATCTATGCCCACCACTAATCATTTCACACTGTCTTGAATTTCCTACAAGATGTCTTATTTTATCATTACGAGGGGATTGAAGGCACTGTCAGCCTCCTCTATGTACAGTATATTTCACAGCTACTAAACTTGCAATCTCAAATCTACACAGTGAACTGGCAGGGCAACTAAACCTAAACTGAAAGAAACTTACATTGCATTTATTATCTTGTCTGTCAACATAACTCTGCAGAAAGGATCATTGCTGCTATAGTGAACTTTTGTGGGCCTACAGTACCTGTGCATATTTATGAAGACCTGCAAAGGACCAAGAATGCTCATACTTGGGGTTATATGACATTATGGCTTCCTGAAACGACAAAAACACACACAGAACCCACAAGTCATCCTCTTGCGTCAAAATAAATGTGAAAATGTCTCACCTCAGCAAAAATGTACATATTTAAAGGTTGTTGCACTATAAAATCATCCCCAATAACTTAAAATTAAATTTCTTGTCAGAAAGCCTAAGAGTCTTGCTTCCACATCTGCCTCGGTATAAACAGGTTTAGAGGCTGGTAAAGGTGAACTCTATTACATCAAACGTCTCTCAGAAAGCCTAAGAGTCTAAGAGGCGCTTTCACACAGCTAGTTCGGTTATTTGGTCCGGACCAAGCAGTGAAATTGTTACAATGTAGCATACAGACAGCAGTGTGGTCTGTTTTCACACCGGCAAACGAACCAAACTTGGTCCGAGTGACGTAGCGGCATTTTCTCCTGGAGGAAATGAAGGCACCAGAGTTTGGTATTTGGTACGGATTCAAGCGAACCGAGACCACCTCTTTTTGGAGGTCTCGGTTCACTTGATTTAGTGCGCACCCGAGTGCGATTGACGCTTTCACACCAACGAAAACGAACCGAACTAAGGACTTTTGGTACGAATGGACAGTTTGGTGCGCACCAAATGCTGTTGGTGTGAAAGCACCTAAGAATCTTTTGCCTCCACATCAGCCACTGTAGGTGAGCTGCTCAGGAGCTTCTTCAGGTGCTTGGAGATGAAGGTCCAGCGCTGCTGTTTCTCAGGGCCACCCTGGGGAGAAACATCATCATTATTCAGCCAATCAGAGGTTACCTGAGCTGCTCTACAGCATCCCGACCCCAGCAACAAACATACACTTAGAGTCACACTGTACTTTGGTGACATTGTCAAATTCCAGAGAATCCCTCCTCTGTTTGGTTAAAGTGATGGTTTGTTATTTAAGCATAACTGGGCTGCCTTGTCTGCCTTGTGAGTCATACTATGGTTTTATGTTGTAGCCTATTTGTTATCTGACTGTCCATGTCTTCCTCGTATGTCAATATATGTCTAACTTTTGGTTGCCACTCTTGGCCAGGACCTTTTCTTTGGTTAAATAAAGGCAAAGTAAAATAAATAAATAAATAAAAGCCTGCTGACTGCACTCAAAAGTAGGTGAAATTAAAGAATTTAGAACAACATAGACCGAACACAGACACAATTCCGAAGTAGTAGTTTAAACTAAGGAATGTAATTTCAGGAAATTATGAGTACATGAAAATGCAAGTTGTTTGCTATCTTGCAAACGCTTGCAATGCTGCAACTGTTTAAGTTGTTCCAAGGCCGTTAATAGTAGAGGTCGACCGATATATCTGTGTGGCCGATATATCGGCTGTTTTTGGACCATTTTTAACTTATCGGCCCATATCGGTATCGGCCTCCCACATATCGGTTTTAGCCGATATTTCTTTAAATGCACTAAATGTCTCATTTCACTTAAACACACAATCAGATAGAATATTTAAAAGTCATTGTCACACTTAATTACTTCAATTCGCATTTATGACCGCTTGCCAGCTCCTGCATGGAGCAACGCAACTTAATGCAGAGACGGGTGCGCTTGGAAGGCAACAGGGATTATACATTCAATCGAGACACTTGATGACACTGGTAGGGGTAGAGCCATGTTAACATCACAGTTTTTGTCAATTGTGCACTTCAGGTTCCCTTTATTTTATTTATTTATTTATTTTTAGCGTAGACATATCCACGGATAGACAGTAGCCTATTCAATAAGACGCCAAAACTACAGCCTGTTTTGGCAAATTCTAAGGTCTAGTTTAATTTAACCATAAACTGTTAATATTGGTTTTGTACATGTAACAGGCCTGCGTTGTAAATGCCTTGAATTTAAGGAGTAGCCTAGTCTAGGCTTTTTCAATTTAAGCTTGGAAACCATTTCGGAGATAACGTGAACCTCGCTTCACTCTGCGCTGCACAAGCAGCCTTTTTCGATGCTCTCGCTAAATTATCTGTAGCCTATAACCTGTTACATAAAATATAGGGTATGCGACGATGACTTTATGCTGACTTTAACATTATGTAGACTGTATGTTTGTAAAGTTAATTTATCGTCTGGCATTATTTCTCCCGCAAATATCTTCCACGGCATATTTTCTGCTGCCGGTAGCCTACTTTTTTAATATTCTCCCATCACCGTCGATTCAGGTCTATTTTATTGTGAAAACCCGACATCAAGTTGTGGACAAATCAAACCACACGCTTCAGAAAACAGGACAATTATAGACGGTGTGTGCGTTGCTCCAAGTGGTTGTTAATTCCAACAAAAAACGACGGCAATAATATAATCAAGTCAATAATCCGTAGTGCAATAAGTATTGCCGTAGTGCAATAAGTCCAATAAGTCCGTAGTGCAATATGCTATACCACAGGATCTGGACAGATTTCATATAGGCCTACAGTGAATTATTTCAATGCCGTGCCAAGGGAAACTTTTTACTTTATTAACTTGCTTACTTGATTTCTTCTGCAGCAAATCAGGGATTATTTGTATGACAAGTAGGCTTGTTAAAGACGTAGTAGTTCTCGGTTTTGGAGCGCATTATGCATCAGGCTTAATTTAACGCCAAAACTTTTCCAAATAGCCTGTATTAGTAGTGGAGGAGTCCACCTGATTTTACCACTTGCTCAGTTTGTTGGTTTGAAAGTGAACGTGTGTTCACTTCTTCTCCCCTTTCTCCCCTCTTCTCCCTATCTCTGTATGAGACACCAGCCTGCGCAAGGGCACTGGTCTTTCCCTAAGTGCCATGCAAATGAATTATGATGACCGAATTAACGCACAATTTCCACGTTTTTCATGTTTATTTAGGACTACAGTATGAAATGTAGGCTTAGTTTCAAAATGCATAGGCTAGTCTAAGAGTTAAGAAACATGAAAACTCATATGAAAAAAAATAAAAATAATAATATAGGTTACTCATTAGGAGTAGGCCTATATGTTGGCTAATTCATGAGTATTGTAATACCCCTCATTTAATCCTCTATCTCGTGATTGATCTATTTTCTAACCTTTACAGAGATTGAGCAGGCAAAACAATGTCTCAATGTCAATGTCAATCTTTTCATGGAATTTGGAAATATTATCCCTGTTTTTTTTTTGGGGGGGGGGGGGGGGGGGGGGGTAGGATCAGATAGGATAGTGTAGAGATGACAGGAAACAAGTGAGAGAGAGAGATGGGGTGGGATCGGGAAATTACCCTGAGTCGGAATCGAACCCGAGTCCCCGGTTTGATGGTTTGACGCTCTAGCCACTGAGCCACGGTGCCCCCGGAAATATTATCCCTTTCGTAGGCTATAAATCTATCATTTAGCAGTCCAGTAAAACAGCTGAAAAAATGTACAATATCGGCCCAAAATATCGGCCATATATCGGTTATCGGCCACCCAGAGGCAATAAATATCGATATCGGTATCGGCCCCCAAAAAAGCATATCGGTCGACCCCTAGTTAATAGGGTACTTGAGGTGTTTGCTGGGTTATTGCTAGGCCGGTTTCTATGTTGGTAGCTGGGTTGGAATTGTGGAAGTGGTTGCCCCAGTAACACTTTTTGGTTCCGGGAACATTCCGGGAAGGTTTTCTGTTGAGAATGGGAGAGTAGTTTTGGTTCTCTGAAGGGGCACTAGGAAAGTTTTTTAAACTGAACTAGAACGTTTGCCGCTGGTTTGCGCTGTCCGGAACGTTCCCGTAACGCTCTCCTAACATGACATTTTGTGGAAAAAAAACATAAATAATATACACATAAATTACGTACGAATCGAACCGTGGCCATCCGTGTCGAGTGCAGGTGCATTACCTCTAAGCCACATCGCCATATGAATTGTTTGGGGAAAAAGACATAGCTCTGATACATCATTAATTGCGAGTCACAAAATTAAGACAGCCAAAATCTATTATCATGAATAGGCAAAATCAAGTTTTCTACAGTTTTTCACAATTGCTAAAACAAATTTCTTGAAACCTTTAATCATTTTCTCACAACTATAAACACAATTTTTTTTCTTAATTTTCAAATTAGATTCACAAAACCCTTGGTATTTCTTGCAAAATCACCTCAAAACTGTTGAAACTGTGCTAAATAATTACCTCAAAAGTGTTCTCAGGCCACTCAAAACTTTTAACACTCATAGCAGTCATTAGACACTACATGACAAAATACAGCACTCAGGATATGGAACTCCAGAGAGGGAATACTCACAATACTACAAATTTTGACAACTTCACATAGAGAAATACTATATAATGAAAGCTACTTCATACAGTAACAACTTGGTGACAATCACATTTGCTTGATTTTCATTATGGCATTTCTGTACTGTATCATTACTCTATTCGATCACCTTTTACACACTTCAATTCTGCTTTCCATGGCAATCAACCTGTTTCGACTCTCAACTGGCTTAGATTGATTGTGACATAGATGGAAGTGTTATTCTGAATTGTAGTGTTTATAGAGTGACATGTGTGCTTTAACTGTGTTCACCTTCTGCCTTGGGAGTGAAAGAGTTTAGCCAAATGTGCCTATGTAACGGAGGCCAGCTAGCTCGGCGGCAGTACGTGTAAATCCTCATCACCCAATTCCATGGGCGCTTCTAACGGCTGAGTTAAGAGCTCAGGCTTTTAGCTCAGTTGGTTAGAGCGTCCCACTCCCACACCGGGAGTTTGTAGCTTGCGGGGTGGCGGGTTTGAGACCTGTGTGCGGTGCAGACCGCCACCGGCTACACCTATATAGGTGAAAGTAGTCTATGGTTTAGCCAAAAGGGAGATTAATTCAATAAGTGTGTTCAGGCATTTGAGAATCTAATTCAAGGAACAGGGTTTAGTGTTTTAGCAATCGAGAAAAACTGTAAGAAGAAGATGAAGAAGAGGAGGAGGAGAGTGCATTTTCATGCACACCAATTAAGTCAACAGCATCACTTGGTGTAATGTAAACTCCTAATTGTGTCCATGTTCAGTTGGTTACTCAAAATTCTATCATTCCACATCCACATTCAAACAGAGGAAAGATAATCCCTAATTATCTTTTTATGAAGATAATATCCAAACCTAGCTACTTTTTAAAGAATCCAGCAGGGCAAATATTGATGAAAAAGCCATTACCAGAAATGAGTTCTTCATAATGGTGTTTTCATGTGCATATGGCATCTTCACGTGAAAGCCGTCCCACCATTGTCTCCCATCTACGGGTTTCAGGGTTTGGTTACGGGAGAATTCTCTCACCTGCAGACACAGAGCACTACTGCATGAGGCACAGGGTGGCCATCCAACCAAACCAAACATTAAATGCCCTCTGTAACTGCACACCATCTATGAAATCTATTTCATGACGCATCAAAGGAATCTGCCTCGTCTTTGTAAACTGACAGAAGTGATCGCTCCATGACAGAAAATGACTTACGTCAATCAGCACTGTGTGGTTGGGACCATAATCTAGTCGTCTCAGATTTGCCCTGCAGTCCCCAACCTTCTTGGGAGTCCATTCACGTGTGTCCCTCATGGTCCCGTAAGAAGCACCTGAGCTCTCCCACTGCATGCTGTCTCTTATCCTTCCGGAAGTCTCTACAGATTCACCCCTCTCCCTTCAACCACACACACACACACACACACAGAGTTTGATTTCTTCCTTCAACCAAACACGCACACTCAGTGGTTAGAAGCAGTTCATGAATCATTGGGTTGTGACTAGCCCAGGCTAGTTGGCCTCCGTTAAGACCTACCTGGAGGTTTCAGGGGGGAAACCCCAGTGTTCACGCCCCATCCTGCTGTGTTCTCTGCCTGCTGAAGGCATCGCCTCAGACCCAAACCCAAACCCACTGCTGGACATGCGGTAAAACCCAATGCCTCGCTCTTCTCGAGACCCAAGCTTGGATCCAGAACCTGAGCTGGACCCAGTGGCACCAGTTGTGCTGCATGGTACTGCTGAGGGAGTGGGCCCCTCAAAGCTGGTCCCGGTGCTGGTGTCACCATAGAAGTCGATTAGATTTTGGACGGGCTTCTGGGTCGCACCACGCTGGGCTGAGCCAACACTTCTCTTGGGTTCACTGGAGTCGGGTCTTGAAACAGCTGTCAGCTGAGAGCTGTCATTCCTCTTGGCCATCTACACAAAACACACAGTCAATTCAAAACTAATACGGTGCATCAGGTCTTGTAGCCTATCCAATTAGACCTGTAGGCTATAATAATGCCTCATAATGGGCCTATTATTAATTAATTAGCCTGAGTGGCAGCATTGCAAGAAACTTGTAAACTCAAATAACTTCTAGATCTGCGCATTCATAGTGTCAGTCAGCCAGTCTCCTTCTCCAGGACAGGGTGCAAAGGTAGAAAAGTGCAAGTTTGCGAAAACAATAAGTTGGCTAACTGTGGTAGCCGTAAAGTTAGCATCATACAGTTGTCCGCAAGCGAATCTCCCGATAGTCTACTAAAATATAACTTATGTGACAGAAAAAGTTTTTTTTATTAGAGGACACGTTCGGGAGACTGTTGTAGGCTGACATGATGCAGCGCCAACTTTCAGTTTCGATTTGGTTGAAAGTGTGTAGGCCTACAAGGAACAATCTGGAAAAAAAACAGAGGACACATTCATGCTTTGATAACAGATGTGTGCAAAAAGAAAATCTTTTGAAAAGAAGATAGTCCTCTACGGGTAAGGCAGACAGACGCGAACCGAGCTAACGTAAACATTACAAACAGTGTCAATGCCACCGACAGATGCGGCTATGTGTTTGAGGGCTTGACTACTCACAGGGTCACGGATGAATAGCCTAGTCCACAGAGATGAGAATTATGAATGAATTTATTTGTTTAGGGTTTTCTCCAACAACAGGCAGAACAGCTTGTAGAATATACAATATATAGCATTTTGTTTATTGTTAATCGAACATCAAACAAAACATTGGAAAGACGGAGTAGAGTGTAAAAAATAATTGTAAGAGGAAAGAAAATCATCTGTTGACATTTTAAGTAATTCTCCTTTCGGCTTCGCGGCTGTTCAGTCCTTCAAGAGAGTTCATATAAAATTTTACCTTATTTATAAAGGCAGCAAAACAGGGTTTCCTCCTCCCCATTTACATTTATGTAGGCCTATGTGATAGTTCTCCCAATACAATAAAAAGTTTCAAAATAAAGATACGCATATGATTCACAAAAATCGTCCCTTTCAAAGACACGTAGGCCTAAAACATCTTTCTTACTGAAGGAAACATGACAAGACCATAGCCTACCTCACAACACAGACGTTCAACCTCAATCCGAAAAAAATCTTGAGAAAAAACAAGGCTATAGGCCTACTAGCATCCAAAGTGCAGTGCATCGGACAAGCCGAACCGAATGTGAAAGTAAAAGTAACGCGACTGCTGGACGTCATTCCTGAAGTTTGGGAAAGCGGCCAGACCAGGTGCAGACAGGTGCAGAAGAGAACCAATGGTACTCACTCTTGTAACAATGTTTCTTTACTTCCGATGGTTCTGCTCCATACTAGACCTATACGGGATAGATCAAATCAAGGCCAACTAGCACATTACTTTTGTTACATTTTAAAGTTAAAGTTAGAAAACCATAAATAGGCCTACCTCTTTTATCACTGTTCTATATACGGTCTACTAGAAGCCTAACCAATTTAACCCGCGGAAGCAGGAGAACCGTTTACGTAACATAACCTGGCATACATTTTTGGTAATTTAATTGCTTTTATGTTATCCTTCATGTTATTATTTCACAGATGCCTACATTCTTCCTGATCTTTTAAGTTGAAAATGTGACAGTTAACTGCATTTCGGTGATTTTTCGGCCCTTGCTATGAACTTCTCATTTCAACTCTGCCTACAAAACCACAGATAGCCTAATAGGTAGGCTATTCGCCTTATTCACCTGGAACGTTCTAAAGACGTTGAGGGGTACACTTCAGGGGTACACTCGGCTACACCGTTGCTACACAGCCAGCTGTCATGGTGCCTCACTGTTGTGTGCTGAAATGCACATCCTCAAAGAGGAAAAAATCATACCGTGGGCAGACTTTCCACCGTTTCCCAAAAGAGCAGGCACTTCGTTTAACTTCCGTACACCTCAAGCATCAAATTACGTTAAATTACGTCAAAATGGCCGCCAGAGTGAATAACGCGAATAGCCTATACGCACCAAACCACTATCCCACAACACAAATACTTCCATCTAGTGGTCAAATTACCACAAGTCCTTTAATAGGCTAAAATATTGAGCCGCGCCCACATTGAGGCTGCCAGTCCGCAGCTGGGTGTAAGCCTACTTGGAAAAGGTTGGGAAAAGTCTGAAAACACTCTTCTTGGGGCGGAATGAATAGCCTGACATAGCCCGACCATAATACTGCTGTTCATCCGTATTCATGGTGGAGGTTCTTTAACCTGACGCGATTATACTGCGGAGGGGAGGGCATTCACTCCTGGTTTGAAACGATTGGAAAGCTCGTCTAATCAGCTTCGCTTATTGGCCAGTAGACTCTCTACCGATGTAAACACGCCCCAGAGGACCGTTCCCAGACCATGGATAGATACAGAAGGCAAGTCCGGGCATGCCCATAAATCAGCTCCTCGTGTCCCCCATAGATACAGACGGCAAGTACGGTTAACGCCCCCAAAATGCTAGGGTGGAGTCAGCGTGGGGGATAACAGAGGCCAATTTAACATTATGGTGAATGGACAAGGTAGAGAAAGTTACTTAACAATAAAAGATCGCTAAGTAAAATTGAACAAAGTCCATATTAAATGTTTTGTCTAATCATGACCTGTTTGCCTACTTGTGTTTAGACTAAAATAATTTTTCCATCATTTGTTTATTCCAGTAACACTAACAGAAATGTCATGAGCCGTCTCTGCTCCTGTCAAAAGTAAAGCAACTTTCAATCACAAGTCTGATTAGCTCAGTTAAGCAAGCTAAAGTTAGCTACATTTACTGTGGTGATCAATGAAGTTGGCTAGTTAGCAAGCTAATGAAGCTAACAAACATCATCTAGATTGTCATCAGTATCGCGTTTGGAGGGGTGTCAAGTTCAGAATTCACATCGGACCATCTGACCATCATTACTACCTTCAGGCATTGCCCTCAAAAATGTGTCTGGCTCCTTGTAGATGGTGCTCAGTGTAACTTGTAGCTTAGCATGCCATTGACTCCTTCACTAATTTAGGGTTTGTTTTCCCCCACATGGGGGACACGAGAGCTGATTTTATGGGCGTGCCCGGACTTGCCGTCTGTATCTAAGTATATCGCAATGTCATGAAAAGTTTGAATATGTGCCGGGGAGAATAATTTTGGTATCTTCATACAGGCCAGAGAAGACCGCTTGCTAGTTGTAGCTTCCAGGGGCACCCAGCTGGGTGTTAGTGGCCAAATTGCTGTTTTCAGCCAAAGAAAGGCTCAAAATAGCCCCACACTCCATTTATAGTATGATGACAGTTCCAACATAAAACTTAGTAACTGTACAGACAGCTACTTACCACCGAGCTGGGTGCCCCTGGAAGCTACAACTAGTGATCAACCAACACAAACATATCAAAATTCTGCTCCCAAACTAATGTTTCAACTTTTTATGATATTGCAATATACTTTCAATCCTTATCACATCGAACTTCTCCTGTAAATGACCTCATTAACTGAACACCATATGAAATCTATTTCATGATGCATCAAAGGAATCTTCCTCGTCTTTGCAAATTGAGAGAGAATGACTTACGTCAATCAGCACTGTGTGGTTGGGACCATAATCTAGTTGTCTCAGATTTGCCCTGCAGTCCCCAACCTTCTTGGGAGTCCATTCAGGTGTGTTCCTCATGGTCCCGTAAGAAACACCTGAACTCTCAGACTCAGGGGGAACCCTGGTGTTCGCCCCCTCCCGCTGTGGTCTCTGCCTGCTGAAGACCCCGCCTCAGGCCCAGACCGAGACCCACTCCTGGACACGCCTGATCTGGATCCCCCTCAGTACCTCGCTCCTCTCCAGACCAGGGCTTGGACCCAGAACTTGAACTGGACCCAGTGGCACCAGTTGTGCTGCATGATACTGCTGAGGGAGTGGGCCCCTCAAAGCTGGTCCCGGTGCTGGTGTCACCAAAGAGGTCGATTAGATCTCGGACGGGCTTCTGAGTCTCCCCGCGCTGGGCTGAGTCATCACTCCTCTGGGTTTCACTGGAGTCCTGGTTTAAACAGGCTCTCACCTGAGAGCTGTCATTACTCTTGGCCATCAATCTTAGATACAAAACACAGTCACACAATTTCAAAAATAATGCCAGGCTCTTCAGACAGTGTATGGATTAAGCTCATAAATGATCATAATACTGTAGTAATATTTGATGTTCATGACGTGCAGATGTATTAGCCTGGGTGGCAGCACTGTAAGAAACTTGTATCCACAAATAATTCCTGAATCTGCACATTCATTGGTGTCAGTTGGCCAGCCTACTCCAGGACAGGGTGCAAAGGTGCAAGTTTGCGAAAACAAGAAGTAGGCTAACTGTGGTAGCTGTAAAGTTAGCATCATACGGTTGTCCGCAAGCGATTCTCCCAATAGCCTAAAATAAAAGCTATGTGACAGGAAAAACTACATTTGTTTTTACACAATATGACACTTTCGGGAAACTGTTGTAGGCTGACATGAAACAGCGCCATCTTTAAGTTTCGATTTGGTTGAAAGTGTGTACAAGGAACAGTCTGCAAAAAAAAAAACAGACGATACCTTCCGTAAGAAATGCCTTAATAACAGATGTGTGCAAAAAAGAAAATCTTTTGAAAAGAAGTTATAGTCCCCTACGGGTAAGGCAGAACAAAGCGAACCGAGCTAACGTCAACATTATAATGTTAGCCAACAGTGTCAGTGTGACCGACGGCTGCAGCCAAATCAGAATCGTCCGAAATGTATTTGAGGGTTTGACATTTCTACTCACACGATCACGGATGAGTAGTCTACAGAGATGAGAATGATGAATGAATTAGGGGTTTAAGGTTTTCTGCAACGACAGGCAGAACAGCGTGTAGGCTAAACTAGCTTCCAAAGTGCACTGTCAAACATGCCATGTCAGAACCGAATGTGAAAGTAACGCGACTGCTGGACATAATTCCTCAAGTTTAGGAAAGCGCCCAGACAGACATAACACAGGTGCAGAAGAGAATAGAACAGCCGGAATAGTCACACTTGTTACAATGTTTCTTTTGCTTCCGATGGTTCGACACTCAGCTCCACAAAAATGTGTGAGACATTAAGTCAAGGCTAGTCCTAGCACATTACATCGGGGTTAGTTGTTACATTTTAAAGTCAAAGTTGGAAACCCCGAAATCCCTTTTTATCACTGTGGTAGCCTGAGGTATTCTATCTACAACTATTTATCTATTTAACAGTCGGAGGAGAACATTTTAGTAACATAGCCTGGTATTGGACATTTGATTGTTTTATATGATTTATTTTTTTGCTTATCTTCCTGTTCTAGCGAGTTTGTCATGATCTTTTCATTTCGACACCAGTGTTTCAGACTTTTAGGCTATAAAAGGACTTGTTGTAATGTCACCACTAGGTGGCGTGAGAAGTCTGTGTTGTGGAGTGGTGGTTTGGTTTGATAGGAAAGCAAGTGTTGAAAGGACTTAAAATAATGAACATGAAATAAACAGTCACATTTTCAACTTTGCATAAGTCTTTAAAATATCAGGAAGAATGTAGGTATCTGAAATAATAATGTAGCGTACAATAAGATGTAGGCCAATAGTGAAGCCTTTGAGAAGGCACAGTGTTTTTTCATGCTTAATGATCGAAACCTTCATACACTCCTCCCATCTGGACTAGTGTTATGGTATCTTCCCAATCTGCAGTGTTTCCAGGTAGCATACCAATCACCCCCATCCTCATTCTGATTCGCTGGCAGCTGTTCAGGTCCTGCATCCCCTACAAGGCCCTCCCCTCACCTGCACAGTACACCTGCACACCTTGTATAGAGTTGTACACAAGTTTTTGCATGGATGCACCAATGTATTTGCAACTTGCTGAAACAAATGAGAAACTGCTTTTTTTGATGTGCACAAGTGACACGATGATGTGAAGATTGAACAAGTAGAATTGAGGTTTTCAACTCTGATCTGAGAAATGTACCAAAGCCATTGACCAAAGCGCCTGAAAAAAACTGTAAAATAGTATTAAACTGTAATTTGAATGTTTTTTTCTTCAGTGTACCTCATAGAAGTGATGAGGATTGATAAATCATGTACTGAATTTGATGGCAATCAAGTATCATAGTGTTCTAAAAGTGCAACGCAAATGTAACACCTCACCCTTGCCCATCTCCCGTGATGGAAGAAAAGTTCAGAATCAGGATTGTTTTTCACTGTCAGCCCTGAGTGTGTGCTTCACATCTGTGTGCTCACTGTGTTGTCTGTGCTTGACTCCTTTCAATGGGGTTACCGTAAATGCAGAGACCAATGCTAACATAAGAGTATACACTCATACTTCAATGCACAAAAACATAAATATTCAGGGACCACTGAGCAGAGCACTGACCATTTATTCCCATGGCAACAAGTCAACTAGAGAACAGTTAGTGGAAAACATATAATATGGATAATGGATAATATGGAAAACATATAATACATTTATTGGGGTTTGTTTAATAACATTTACGCTTGGAGCATATCTCTGACAGAACTTCACTGGCACCTCTAAACATTCCATCAAAGTACAATATATATATATTTAATATATATATATATATATATATATATATATATATATATATATATATATATATATATATATAAATATATATATATATGGGCAATTCCACGAAAAAGTAAACCTCACCTTAAAACTTTAAGTCTCACCTACATGGACATACAAATTCTTTCAGAAAACTTCCAATACAAAAAAGTATTGTCTCGATGTAAATATTCAACTGAGCAAGTTTCGAAAGGATATCTGTTTGTTAAAATTTTTACCCTATTCAGCTATAATGTAAGTCTATGGAGGGGCTTATAATGGGCATAAGTGGGTGATAACACACACAAAGCTGCAATGCTATCAGTTATTTTTCATTGTTATATTACTATTTCTCTTGTTACAGGTTAAAATCCACCGTTCACAATTGTTTTGTATCGTTTTGGAGGGTTTTTCCAGACGTCACGTCCATAACGTCACATCCATAACGCCATGTCTCCCAATGAAAACCAACTTTTTTTACATTTACATTTGAAATTAAGTCTTTCGCTGTCTTTACTGAGGTGTCCTGTTTGGTATGAATGTAGTAATATTTACATTTCTCTAGAAATTTCACACACTTCACAGCAAAAACTACGCTCTCTCAAAAGTTTGTCCGTTTTTCGTCACGTCCATAACGCAAATTGAAAGGCTCATATTCTTATGATGCAAATCATGATATTCATTTTTTCTGTTTGCCTGTATTCAGCCATGGAGTTTGCAGAGGAATATGAAAAAAAAATGTGAAATACTGCTAGGTTTTGCGGAGGTTATCTGGCCTTTTGTTCATCAATAATGCACGAAAATGTCACGTCCATAACGCTGGAATTGCCCATATATATATATATATATATATATATATATATATATATATATATATATATATATATATATATATATATATATATTTATGATCGAGTCTTTTTCAAAGATTGCAGTTGTTTTTATTTAAAAGAATTTACTTTAAAAGATAATCCTGAAATATTTTCTTCACTAAAAAATAACTGGAAATGAACTGAATGTGACTTTTTCTCAACTAAAATTAAAATTAATTGACACATAAAACAGGGCCGGTTCTAGGCATAGACAAACTAGGTGATCGCCTAGGGCACCAAATATCAGGGGAGCATCACAATACATTTATTATTTATTTCTTCAGTTTTCACTTGTATTTGTAGAAAAGAGGGGAAAAACTCAAATCTGGCCTAGGGCAGCGAAAAGACTAGAACCGGTCCAGACATAAAATATTTGTATTTCAAACTGTACAGATGATATGACACAAAAAAGTGACAATGACACAACCACCTATTATATGATATGGTTATATGGTTTCATATTAACATATATTTCATATTAACATATATAACCAAATATAAGAGGCAGAGTACAGTCATAATTTCTGTTTGTGGGAAAGTTGTGCCATAGGAAGACCAGATGTCGCCCATTTTAGGGAACAGTCCTGTTCACGGTGGTCTACCCAGGGTAAACTGCAATAAAACCCACGTTGTTTCCGATTTTTTAAGCTAAAACATGATTTGTTTCAATGCTGACGTGGAAATAGGAATGTCTCCGAATCACAAAGAAAATTCATGGTAATCTCCCCAGTTTCCCTCTCTGAGGTCTGGTCCCCTCACAGCAAAATCAGCAGTGTTGAAGAGAGTTAATTTTTCAGTGATAAAAATGTCAGTGTTGATTAGAGTTGATTCTGGAGTTGATTTGCCAAACATGTACACCAGCAGTGTAAAAGCTCCTATATAAGTGTCTCTGCTTTTAAGGTAAAAGCGGGTAAAAGCAGAGACACTTATATAGGAGGAGACAAATCACTTCAGAAGTCCTCCCGTTGAAATGCACTACGGCCGATCGTAACGCAAAGATGGCGGAGTAGAGAAACTGGAAGTCCTGCCTTACTGTAGAAATAGCCAATCGCGTTACTGAGCGCTGTATGACTGACGGTTGGCTTTTTGTTTACTCCCTCCGTCACTATGGTGATAGCCATGCCGCGATTGTCAGCGCAGGCGCAGTAAGCAATTTGCCGTTTTAAATAACGTCTTTTTAGCTTTGTTTTAGCGTCTGTCTGGTATATTTTGGCACTGTTCAACTCAGATTTAAACAAGGATTCACACCATATACTTTTTAAGTCCATACGACCAGCCAATCTGTACTTATGGATATTTCCCCATTCATTTTGGAGGGTCTGGTCTTGTTAAGCCCAAATAGCGAGAAGCGTCTCGCTGCGACTTGCGGGAAGGCGAGGCTTGTCATCAAGCCGCGCCCCTACCACTCTGGCCGCGCCCACATCAAGCACGAGTGCATTCTGGGAAGAAGAAGGAAAAGCCCGCGAACGGCGAAGTAGAAACGGAACGGCATTGATTTCCCCAGCATAATTAATTAGTGGTTTAGTTAAGACTACGTTTTCGATGGCGGTAAGTATCATGCACGGATATGTTTAATCGAAGAAAAACGTTGCAATTATGTCATATAGAATTGAAGTAAATTAAAAATTAGTAGTCTCGGATTATTTGACTGATGGCGATGTTCCGTGGTGTTAGCATCTAGCTGCTAGCTTTCTCTGGTCTTGTTAAAAGCTAGACAGGCTCATGAATGTTAATAATAATTTATCTTCTTATCCCTCTCTTACCCATTAGTATGTGTATTACAAAATCGAAAATGATGTTTTTTTTTAAATATAGGCTGGTCGCTTTGGTGTCTTAAACTCCAGCTTCCCCTCAGCGAAAACTGAGAGTTAAAAACATGACCCAATGTTACTGTAATGGCCATCTATTTTGTGTAGCAGCTAGTGCTACGGTGGAGGTCATAATGACCTGTGCTAACGTAGACGGTCGGTGTTTCTCAATGCTTTATCTGTAGCAAAGCACTGATATTTATATTTTATCGTTTTTAATTATGAAGACGCCAAAAGGTGATGATATAAAGGGTTTGATAATGTTGGAGTAATAGTCACATCAAAGACTTAAAGCGTAATGTTCACATTAGAGGGGAAAAAGTGAAATGAGTGCTACTACTATTGGATTGGTAAAAAGAAATTTGGTGTCATAGGGTCTAACTGTATTTGTATTCCTCAGCATCCTACACATTTTGATGGCCCCCCAGACCCAGGATCATTCTGGCAGAGTGGTTCTTATAAATGCCCCTGCTGCATGTATAGCTGCCAACTTTTGCATCAAATGCATCTGCACTTGAACAATCACTTCAAGCTTGCTGTGCAGCATAAAGGTAGGGTTTAATGGGATGGACAATGCCCTTCATTTTTTTTTTTTTTTTTTGGCTGGGATTAATTAACCCCCCACCCACCCACCCCCTATGGTCAAGTGATGTATGCATAAAAATATGCTTAAACTATTGGATTATCATGTGCATGTATGCTTAGATAGTGTCTATGATTAATACCTACTTCTGTATTTTTTTTTTTTTCAGGAGTCTTCATCTGCAAATGCGGCAAAGCATGTAGGAAATCAGCGCATTTTCATTGTGTTCATTGTAATGCAACGATAATTAGAAGAGATCACTTTGAGCAACATTTAGGTGCTCATCTCTCCAGCACTGGCTCTGCCCTGCAGCCTCCGCAGCCTTCGCTCTCCACCACTGGCTCTGCCCTGCAGCCTCCGCAGCCTTCGCTCTCCACCACTGGCTCTGCCCTGCAGCCTCCGCAGCCTTCGCTCTCCACCACTGGCTCTGCCCTGCAGCCTCCGCAGCCTCTCCGCTCTCCACCACTGGCTCTGCCCCTGCAGCTCTCCGCAGCCTTCGTTCTCCACCACTGGCTCTGCCCTGCAGCCTCCGCAGCCTTCGCTCTCCACCACTGGCTCTGCCCTGCAGCCTCCGCAGCCTTCGCTCTCCACCACTGGCTCTGCCCTGCAGCCTCGCAGCCTTCGTTCTCCACCACTGGCTCTGCCCTGCAGCCTTCGCAGCCTTCGTTCTCCACCACTGGCTCTGCCCTGCAGCCTTCGCAGCTTCGCTCTCCACCACTGGCTCTGCCTTGCAGTCTTCGCAGCCTTCGCTCTCCACCACTGGCTCTGCCCTGCAGCCTTCGCTCTCCACCACTGGCTCTGCCCTGCAGCCTTCGCAGCCTTCGCTCTCCACCACTGGCTCTGCCCTGCAGCCTTCGCAGCCTTCGCTCTCCACCACTGGCTCTGCCCTGCAGTCTTCGCAGCCTTCGTTCTCCACCACTGGCTCTGCCCTGCAGTCTTCGCAGCCTTCGTTCTCCACCACTGGCTCTGCCCTGCAGCCTTCACAGCCTCGTCTCCACCACTGGCTCTGCCCTGCAGCCTTCGCAGCCTTCGCTCTCCACCACTGGCTCTGCCCTGCAGTCTTCGCAGCCTTCGCTCTCCACCACTGGCTCTGCCCTGCAGCCTTGCAGCCTTCGTTCTCCACCACTGGCTCTGCCCTGCAGCCTTCGCAGCCTTCGCTCTCCACCACTGGCTCTGCCCTGCAGTCTTCGCAGCCTTCGCTCTCCACCACTGGCTCTGCCCTGCAGTCTTCGCAGCCTTCGCTCTCCACCACTGGCTCTGCCCTGCAGTCTTCGCAGCCTTCGCTCTCCACCACTGGCTCTGCCCTGCAGCCTTCGCTCTCCACCACTGGCTCTGCCCTGCAGTCTTCGCAGCCTTCGCTCTCCACCACTGGCTCTGCCCTGCAGCCTCCACCTCCACCGTCTAGGCGTAAGATTAAAGACAGAGTGGTGTGTCCACAATGTGGACTGACCTTAAACAGGAGAAATCTACGTGTTCATATTCAGAGGCGCCACACTCTCATCAAGGCGGACATTACAGCACATCACCACTTGAAATCAGAATGCATTGATGTGGAAAACGGCATTTATGCTGTTGAAAAGTCCTTCACACCTCCCAGTACACCTTTACATGTTGTAAAACGCACTTGGGGGCACAATCAGAAAACCAGCTGTGAGACAGATGAATGCAAAATCAATCTTGAATGTGCTGAGCGGTCAAATCTGAAAAACTTTGAATGCCCACACATTCGGTCTGTTGTGTACTGTCCTCCGGCGAAGCCACTGACCTCTCCACTGTCGGAGGAAGTCCTGCAGCAGATGGTGGAGGAGAAATGGTTTGGGCTGGATAAGAAGGACAAGTGTTTGGCACGGCAGAGGGCTGCTGCTGAGGCTGGGACTCCCCTGTCCTTTTTAGTTACTGTATCTGGTCCTGCCTCTAAAAGATTTCTTTCTGTTTTCGAGCCAACTGTGAATTATTTTTGCAGGCTCGGTAGGGTCATGGTCAGTTTTGACAGCAGAAAAATCACCTGGCACTGTCCATGTGCAAAGCCTCGGCAGTCCTGTATACATAAATATGTTGCCAAGTGGCACCTTTTCCAAACGGAGCAGGCACTCTTCAGGCGGATTAAGTGTTCCGAGATTGATGAAGGAGCGTTGATTTTCCAAGATGACTCGGCAGGTGCAGATCCAGAGGTGGAAGGAGTTGATTATCCCCCTTCCGGGAAGAATCTTGAGAGGATGGTTGAGGACCTGTTCACCTACAAAAAAATTCCAGCTATGCTTCCCCCAGAAGCAACTCAAGTTAGGTCTTTTCCCCCAGCATTTGTACCGACAGAGACATTCTGCCGATACTGTCCCAGTGGAACAATGCTGAGCGAACCATCTCTCATTTCTTCAAAGGGCAAGATTGTCACCATGACAGAGGTCATAGAAGGTAGGTGACTGTGTAGTGTGTGTATTATTGTGTATGTTGTGCTGTTTTTTTCTGAAAGGCCAATGTTTAATGGTCCAACAACAAACAACCTTATTGTGGCTTTGTATTTCCCTGACCCAATAGAAATTGAATTGCATATTTCTTGACGTGTTGATATTCACTCATTTAATCACTGCACTGTCCTTTTTCATTCATCTCCCATCTTTATAACAACTGCAAACAGGAATATCCATGTACAACAAGTGGTGCAACAGCTGTGGGCGGGTGTACCGTTATCAGGAGTGGTCTGACGGAGTCCACAATTTTGACGATCACACACTTTTGTCTTTACATCTTTGTGTGTTTCTGCGAAACAGTCTCCAGGTACAACAACCATTTTTTCCCTTTTTTATCTACTCTGCCAACAACATAAATTTTCTTACTGTAAGATATCATTGTTATTGTAGCACAGTGCACAAATTTAAATTCTTGTCTGCCTTTAACATCTCACATGTAAAGAGGGCGGCTGTCATACATTGAAATGCATTGTTATGTGTTGATTGTAGACTCACCAAGCTGTTGGAAGTGTAATGGAGGCACTTGAGCGTACGGCAGGGAAACGTTACCCATCCTCTCGCATCATACTTCAAGCCTACCTTAGTTTTGAAGCTCTCTGTGACCACAGTTACACATTTGCATGTGTTTCATGTGGCCATCATCCAGTGACTGTGGTCATGGACCTTCATAAAAAGGGGGTGTTCAGTATGCCTGGTAAGAGTGTGTGTGGTGTGAGTCACAGAAGCACTACATATTTGGTATACGCAGATTATGGTATGACTGTAATTTCTTTTAAAGTGAGCGATATTGAGGAACCGCCCCAGGATTTCGATGGCAAGGTGGATGCTGTAGAGTTCTGGGAGAAGGTGGCAAAGGAAATGATTTCCCGTGGGTTGGTGCCCAGTGAGTATAGAAGCTTTTTCCATGTGGTGGCAGATATTTAAATTAAGTGTTGCTCTAATAGCTTGGAAGTTATTTTGCATTTGTACTATGATAGAATAAAGGGATGTTAGTTCCCTTGCCCAGTTTGGAGAAGGAATGGATGGAACGTTGTGTACTGTACATATGTGAGGATTGGAGGGGTAATGGGCAGTGTCTCTGGGGTGGTGGAGTGGCCAGTGTGGTTTGTGTATGAAGCAGTGGCTGACTGATTACGCATTAGGTTGGGGAGCTGTATGTGGTCTGTGTATGGAGGGATACTTTTCTATGATGCTAGGTGGTGGGAGAACGGGGTATACTGTTGTATACAGAAAGGCCTTATTGATGATGCCGCACTGGAGGCCAGGTACGTGTGTGTGTGTAAAAGTCAAGAAGTGTTTACTTCTGATGTTCATAACTTTTCTTCTGTTTTTTCTTTACTCCTAATCCACCCTCCACCCACCCTCATAGGTAACGACAAAAACCCTTTTGTTGTGCGTCCAAGCTACCACAACTGGGCGCCTTGGATAGGGCCCCACACCAGGAGTGGCAATGTTATCTTGAATACAGAATTCAAAAAATTGCATGCCCCACGTAGTCCAGCAGAGGAGGTGGAGTTGGACCTCACAGAGGACAGACTGGCAGACGAGCTTCTCAAGGTCAAGGTATGAAAGCAAAGTGTCGAAATAATGGCTTTGAATTAGATGACCAGGCTTTTTATCGTCATCTAGGTCATTTGTTACTACTTTTTTTTTTCATTAACTTTTTGTCTTTAACCACAATGTGCATATGTGAATGCCTGCCTTGAATGTTAGATAAATTGGATGATGAGTGATTTGTAAAGACTTTTTTTAAAGCAACACTCTATCATTAAGTCTGGCAATACCCTTTTAAAATCCAAGATAACATTTATCATTGAAGCAGATTAGACCAGATGAGATGCTAACGGTCCTGTGACCGTTGATAGAAACACACTGTAATACTATATTGTTTTTTGTGTGTGTGTGTGTGTGTGTGTGTGTGTTCGGGGATGCGTGCATGTTGAAATTCTTTCACAGATGGGAGATCTACGTGATTTGTGTGGGCAGTGTGGTGTGGATCCCCGGGGTTCCAGAATGGACATTGTCTCCAGACTTCGGAAAGAAATGCAGAGCAGAGATGCTTATGACAAAGTCTTCTCCCAGATCTGGGGAGCCTCAGGTAACCAACCCTCTCTTGAAACCAAGTGTTGCGGAAATCTTGATTAATGTTTCACAGTTGCTTTAGTCTGAAGTGACATTTTTAAATAAAAGAAAAAACGTAAACACTGTCCATGCACTGAAACCTGTCGAAATGTTAATGATACGAGAATAATAGTATACAACCCTTACTCAATCTGCAAGTAACTGTGAAGAACAGAAAAGTTATCTACAACAGTTGTCCTCTTGCTCTTTCTGGCATGTTTTCATAGGTGGATGGGCAGTGGTGACCTGTCCTTGTGCAGTAGTTTATGCTGTTAAATTCAATATCAGAGCAGAGAGCCCACGAGACTACACAGATATTCTGCTGTCGATGAAGCATATCCCTAACATTACGCTGTATGATTTTGCCCGCGGTTTGGCAACTCATGCCAACCAAAGAGTGCCAGACACTTTTCGGCCGCATGGTGGCAGGTTGCTTGAACCTACAGATAGCAATATCACCCAGGCCAACGCGGGAGAAGTCACAGTGAACTTGCCATGGCTACAGAGCAAAAAGAAGGTGCCAGACCCAGAAGGACACCCTCTGACTGGATCGTCTGCTCATTACGCCCTGTATGACCGTTTCCATGAGGACAATACAAAAGACAAGAGCGATGTCCTGCGGAAAATTGAACTGTCTCCTGAGATCTGTGGCTGGGTCAACAGCCAGACCGCCGAGCAGCTGTTTTCTGGAATGAGGAAAAACAATCATTTTTTGAACATGATGACACCATCATCACATGTTTTTCTCATGCGCAACATCTTGCACCACTATAACAGCATCAGAAACACTGTAACAATGGAGAACCTGCGGAAGACACTTGGCCAGGAAGTTACATTGAACTGCTATGGCCAAGCAGTGTTGGGTATGTATTTGAAATTACACAAATGTTGCCAAAGCTGAAAGCCTTTTTCCCCCTGATTTTCGATTTTTGTATTATAGAAGGCACACAGTCCACAGACTCTCGCACAAGTCAAGTGTCGACCGATGGGGACACTGTCGAAGAAGGTTTGTCTAGGTGTTATCACAGTTGAAGTGGCACATAATGTTTAATGTAGGGGTCATTGGTAACTGTATGACATACAGTATTTATTTGTATTCACAACACATTTAACTCTTAACTTAATTTTTTGGGGGTTTTCTTTTGTGTGTTTGTTTTTTGCGCTCAAATTGTTTACATGTCTTATGTGTATTATTATCTGCCAGAAATCAGCCATGTGTCAGCAGATGAAGGCCACTTGAACACACCTCAACTGATGACTGATGTGGACTCTCCTGGAGCAGGTACACTTATGTCCTTTTGTTTTTAGATGTGCACAAATAGTTTATGTACAATTCCCTGATGTTCTTCCATTTTGTCTTTCAATATCACTCCCAACAACAGGCAATCCATGTGGACCCCACTGTGGAGATCTCACATGTGTGGGCTCCATAGAGGCCAAGAGGTCGTGCTGGTCATTTGCATTGCACCCTGGTCAAGAACAAGTGGTACTGTGATTGTTGGTAGTTAAAATAGAATATTTTAGAGGACATTAAAGTGTTAAATAGTAATAGCACTTTGTGTTTTTCAGCTACAGTATGTGTTGGACACCAGCAGACCAGGCACAGAACTCATTGTGCGTGACCACAAAAGCTGCCTAACCCGGTCCGACTTCCAAACACTAGGCCTGAGACGGGAAATGGAGTCAACTGTAAGTTCCTTGTGGTAGATAGTGCTATGAACATAGCACCCAATTTTCCACATGTAGTAATCTTTGTTTTGTTTTTCACAGATTGGGAATGCCTGTTTTAATATCATAGGCAAGGTAGCGGTTTCCAAGGTGACTTGAAACAGTTTGTATATCAAAATAAGTAGTGGGCTACAGTTAATTGCCATTGTGGGTGTGTACACTTGAATTTTGATTAAGGTAGTGTTTCAATGCTAATCAGGGGAAGAAGGTCCACATTGTGGATCTGTATGTCTGTCCGACTTGGCTGCCTCCTCTGTGCAAGGATCCTATGCAAAGTATACCTGTAAGTATGATTTTACAGTAGATGTCGGACAGTGCTATGCTTGAGTTGAGTACATGGATTAATCTTTGCAAATCTCATTTGTTAGAGCCAAGCACATGAGCTGGATGCCATTTTCATCCCTCTTTGGACACCTGGTCACTATCAGATCTGTGTGCGTATTATTATTATTATTATTATTAGTAGTAGTAGTAGTAGTAGTAGTGGTAGTGGTAGTAGACGTAGTAGTAGTAGTAGTAGTAGTAGTAGTAGTATCTGGCATTAATTACTGTTTTGAAAGTGGGAAATCAGGTCTCCTGATCTGTGTACATTAACGTGGTAAACAGCGTGTGCGAGGATACAGGTGGACTGCATTATGCCACCATATGTCTAGTATGCAGGCAACACATGAAGGAAATTGCTGTTCTCTAGCTATGAATGAATAGAACGTTTCCATAAGTCAACTCAATGGAAACTGTGGAGTGTTTATTAGCTGTGAAGTCACCCATGACACATCGGTGAAATAACCTCACGGTTAGTGAAGAATAGAATGCGTCTCGTGACTCGTCCAATCAGAAACTGGAACAGTTCGACCGAACCTAACTGTTGTATAATAGGAAACATTCCTGGATGCACTTTTCTACTTATTAAAATAAAAGTTGTCCTCCTTAGGTCATCAAGCCAGCTCAGAAAAGCATCCTCTTCCTGGACTCGCTTTATGCAGTGGGCGAGTCCGGATTTAGAGGGCAACAGTACATTCCACTTTTGAGGTTTTATATATACGCACATTGACATAAGTTGGACTTGGCCACGTTCCTATGACCTGTCCATGAAGTTCGTATGACCTTTACGTAAGTTTCATTTGGCCGTGTTCATATGGCCTTTTCATGTTTCAGGGCTGCAAACAACTCTGATAATGAATACATGACCTATAGCCTTTAACCTAAGCAGCTGCAAATGCAGTCGTTAGATGCATATCAAAAATGATGTTCCTCCATAATTATGTTCCTCCACAATGGTTCCATTATGTTTTGTGTTGGAGGTGCAACTGTTATATGTAGGCCTAGGGATTGTTAAAGCAACACGCCACCATTTTTGGAAAGATGTTCATTTTTCATCTCCGCTCGAGTTAATTAATTGAGCCATACCTTTTTTTTATTTCCAAAAATGGTGGCATGTTGCTGTAAGGGATTGGGAAGTACACCCATTGAAAGGCTAGACTGTATTGTTGGGGACAGATGATTAAATTCTCTCATTCTTTTGATTATACATGTGTTTGCAACCCTGATCTTTTATGTGGTCATGTTCCTTTGACCTATTCAGTTGTGTGGTTGTGTTCGTTTGACTCGTTTCATTTGGCTGTTCTTCCGGCCCTTTTCATTTCAATTGAAGCAATAGTTGATTGTTTCTCGCTTTTCATTATTAGAAATGTTTCACTTTGATTGTAGGAACATTGCTCAAAACATTTCTGCTGGTTACTGGGAGGAGCTAACCGGAAAAGACTTGCAGGTATTTGAAATAGTTGTCTGCGTCACACATTGTATGTGCTAGTGAGCATGTTGGAATCACGAATGGTTGACTTTCTTGATTTAGGGCTTCCCTAGCCAGTACATGGGCTGGGATTGTGGCATCTTCATGATAATGGTGAGTCGCAGGTCAACATTGAAATTGAAATTGAACTTAAATTTAAATTTGCATTTGCCTCACATTGTGCAAAAGTTGCTGCATGCCTTCATCAAACATTGATGCTGTTATAAAAAAAATGTGCAGGCTGCCCTCTACATCACCTTGGATGGCGAATTTGACTACTCAGTTGTAAGTATTTCTACCGTCTTTCTGTGTTCACAAACATACATACACACTCCCTCCTTCCACCCCCACACATACTCATGCTGGCACATATAGACACACCAAGGTGAACAGACAAGATTTAAGAAAGAAACAGGCCTAGTCTGTGGCTTATCGTAAGGAGAGAGAGACTTCAGGAGAGGACAAGAAAACACTAAATGGTAATCCAGATGATCCTATCCTTGTTAAATCTTTTTTAATTTCAGCAAGACATGCCTGCCCTGCGGAGATGGTGGTGTCTGCTGCTACTAGAAAACGACACCCTTGACAGGTATTCACAGTAATCTTTGTTGGTGGCATGGCCCAATGTCCCTTGTTGGGTCTTTTCTAAACCTTACACGGTATGGCCACCTCTCTTTCTTTCTTTCACTCTCCTCTCCGTCTCCCTCTCTCTCTCTCTCTCTCTCTCTCTCTCTCTCTCTCTCTGTCAGTCCTCCGTCAAATGTTATTATTCTGTCCATCTGTCCCTCATCCTCCCTTCCTCTCTCTTCCCTCTCTTCACTCTCTTCAGTAGGATTAGTTGAGATACTACAGGCACTCCCATCAAAGTCTGCATATCATATTTTTATAACCCCCCTCAGAAATGTCCAAATTAAGCAAGGCTCTCAAACACATGAAATGAGGAGTAGGTACATACTTAAATGGTTTAATGACAACATTTCAGTTAATGAAGCCATAATGAATTGCCCACCTCCTAGATTCTAGATAAGTTCAGGTTCAGGATTTATTTTTCACCATCATCCCTGAATTATCACATTCTCTTTAAATGACTTCACTTAGTTTGACTGTTTACAAACACAGGTAGGAAATTCCAATGTATGTAAATTGCACATTTTCATTTGTAGTCATGGCCAGATATTCGCGCACTGGACAGCAGAGTGCCAGGCACTTCTAAGTGGCAAGCATGCACCCGTGTTCAGGCTGAAGAGAAGGCGTGCTAAGGACTCTGAGGTTAGTCCTTAGGAAGAACCTAATAGACTCAACTGCCCCCCTCCTTACCCTCCTGCGCCACTTAAATAATCAAGCTTCCTCACTTCACTGCATCCCCTAACTTCACTCTGCCATATACAGACTTCATACAGCCCAGTATGCCACTTCCCCATATACACAACACATTGGCCACACCGTCAATGCATCATATAAAGACGACCTAAAGACTGCTCACTTCATTCAGTAAAACACTGCCCCACATACACACAGCCGCTGACCCCTACATATATAATATAAATATTTCCATTCCTGTCTTAACCATAACCCCAGACATGCCCACCCCCTGCCACTCACACACACAGAGACTTGTGAAGTTTTAATTTGAAAAAAACATTGATATAAAAGCTACACAACTTTTGTCATCACATGACATTACAGATCTTTTTGTTGTTACTGTAATGTCTCCAGGCACCTTCGCTCCCAGCAAAAGTAATGGCTGTCAGTTGTGTGGGTACTGCTGGCATTTTGCAGGTATGTTATGATCTCCTAAGCAGTCCATTTTAGGGTGCAACTCTGGGATGCCCACACATAGGTATCTTAAATCATATATATTCTGAAAGCTCTTGATGTGTAAATGCTATTTAATGTGTTTAATGTGTGACTAAAACTGAACTGTGTGTCTGCTCCAGTTACCAGAGGAGACCTTAAGAAGGATCCTTGTCTTGGCTGTTCTCCAGGATGGAGACCCTGCAATTCTGCGGCTGGCACTAACGTGCAAGACTTTTGAGGGCATCGTCAGCGAGCAACAGTTCCGTGAGGAAGCCCATTTCTACTGGCTCGACAGTAAGTTCAAGTTCACAGTTTACAGTGTTTCCCACAGACCAGGTAGCAATCTGTTGTGGGCCTGGGTGCTGGTGCGCTAAAAGGTCACGGTGTTGAGTCGATCAACAGGGTTTATGCAGAGCGATTCAAACATAAATTTTTATTGTTATAGGTTGAGTACACAGTACACCAGTATGACACCTCTGAGGCTGGGAGATTCTAAAACAGTTGCATCTGATGTTATAATGCAATTAAATATTAAGAACGAAATGTAGAGAAATATATGTGCAGGCATCCTCAGTGTTACCTTTTATTGGATTTTAGGTGTGGTGGAATGGAACAGGTTGCCGCCACAGCACCGACAGCAGTACAGGAGGCCCTACAGAATTTCAGAGTGCAGCCGTTTGATTTGCAGGAGCCTCTTTAAAGACTGTGGGCCTGGCTACCGGGGAAATGGCCAGTGGGGGGTCCTCCAGGGCTTCTATTCCAATGAAGATTTCCCAGGATACTGCAGCTGGGACTGCTATATCATGGATGGGGGGCTTGATTGAGCCCAAGCTCCTAGCTTAGAATTATCTATTTTTTTGGAAAGGACCTGTATGTGTGTGAACTTGCACATATACACACCAACACACACAATGGGAACACAGAGACATTTATTCCTAAACACGCACACCTTATCTTCATAAGTCTGTCTTCGTTTGCCTTCTTCGTTTGCTTTCTTCCCATCCCCCCCATGGTTCTCTCTTCCTCTCCCTCTCAGTGTCTCCCCATCTCCCTCGTATTACACATCCACACACACACACACAAAATCACACGTGTTCACATTGGCCTGTGTGTATTGTCCACAGTTGTTGTGAACAGATAACCCCCCCCAACACACACACACTCCAGCAGCAGTCATACCTTATTGAGGTCATGTGCGTAAGGCACTACACATCCCTCAGGCCCACACTGATGTCACTTCCTGTGCGCCAGCAGCTCAATAGTGACTGCCCACACACTGGTACTAATAAAACCGTTTAAAAAAAAAATTCTTTGTGTGTGTGATTTACTGATTGTAATGTTTGATTTTACTGCAATGTGTTATTAAAATGCGTTTTACTCAGTGTTGAGGTCTCGGAAGTTATGAGGGTGACATGCATCAAAAGAATGATTATAGTTATTTGTTGAAGTGTGTGTATTTAAAAAAAAAACTTAATTGGAGTCGCCAAGTACAAATGGGCCTATTACAATATAGTCGACCATCATAGACTACTATTTTGTTGTAACGCCACACGTACCTCGGGTCAGTTCTAGGACCAATTTTATTTTATTTATCCTTCCTCTTGGGTACATTATCCAGAAGCATCGTCTCCTACCATTCATTTCTGAGTTAATATTTATTTTAGTGTTAAGTTTTATTTCAGAGTTAAGTTTTATTTAGACATTAACATATTTGTTTTATTTATTTATTTCCATTTACTAATGTTCAGTTCAAATAAGTTGTCTTTTGATTGTTTTATTAACATTCTCTCCTTTTAAAAGACCTGGTCTTCTGCTGAATGACCTACACATCTTAATTTTATTTCTTTTTCTTTTTTGTACAGCACTTTGTAACTTTGCTTTTGAAAAGTGCTATATAAATAAAGATTATTATTATTATTATCACTTCAGTTACGTGTAAAAAAAAAAAAAACAATAACGTAGTTTATCATATGTAACAACACGTAAGTAATGTCGCACTGTTTCAATATAAAGACGTGCATCTGTTAAAACCTGCGATACTAATGTTGAGATAACGATAACAGCGGGAATTGAACTACTTCCTAGTTTGAGTGGAGGTGACGTATTTTCATTCCCAGAATGCACTCGTCCTTGATGTGGGCGGGGCTTGACGTCAAGCCCCGCCTTCCCGCGGGCCGCAGCGAGCTGTAGTTGGAAATAGCTGCCCGGAGGCGATATTTTTTTTCCTAGACGACGCCACAGACAGCCACACTCGCCTTCTGATTGGTCGAGCTTCAAACGTCATCGACAATGTCATCGCTGGCAGCGAGAAGGGAACCACTTCGCTTCGTTTGCGCTTTGGGACAACTCATGTCATAGCGGTTTTTAACAATCCAACACTATGTATTCTACGGAGCCCCTCTGGTGACATGGTGATATAATATTTTTAAGGAGGAAGGTAAAAAAAAAAAAAAAAAAAGACATTTTGGGGGGTTTCATGCACTAACACTCACCATGTTTGCAAGATCTCGAGTTGTTTTGCGAGATCTTGAGTTTGTTTTGCGATATCTTGAGTTTGTTTTGCGAGATCTTGAGTTTGTTTTGCGAGATCTTGAGTTTGTTTTGCGAGATCTCTAGTTTGTTTTGCAAGATCTTGAGTTTGTTTTGCGAGATCTTGAGTTTGTTTTGCAAGATCTTGAGTTTGTTTTGCGAGATCTTGATTTTTGTTTTGCGAGATCTTGACTTTATTTTGCGAGATCTTGACTTTATTTTGCGAGATCTCCACTTTGTTTTGCGAGATCTCCACTTTGTTTTGCGAGATCTCGAGTTTCATGCTTGTCTGATGGTTGAGTCTGAAATTAGGCTGTGTTCCTTCATGTTACCAGCAGGAGGCGATCGACTCCTGCACATGCAGAGCCGTATGTAGTCTCTACATAATGCTCAGGTTATTTTCAAAATGACTCGCACTGCATGATCAACCAATAATCAACTCCATAATCACCCAAACCAGCATTAGGAAGTTAGATGACAAGTGTCTCAGTCACAGTTTAATAAACTTTACCAATGGCCATTTAATCGTTCTTATGACCACAGTTATTTGGATCTTTCTTGGTTTTTACAATCAACTTCCGGGTCAGTTTGTGGCGGTGCCAGAGAATGTAGAAGCCGACTGAATTTCCCTGTATTTAAGCCCCATCTCAAAATAAAGTGCTATCTGTGGATCCATGTCTATTTTGTCCTTAGCAAGGTAGACACTCTATCAATTCTACCTTTCAGCGACACAGAAACCAAAACCGAAACCTACATTTTGCGCGCAGGCAACTAGGCCACCAGGCCTAGAAGTCAGAGCCGTATGCGCCACCTGCTGGTAATATATGAAACTACAACCTAATTTCAGACTTGCAACCATCAGACATGCATGAAACTTTTGATTTGCGAGATCTCGAGTTTGTTTTGCGAGATCTTGACTTTTGATTTGCGAGATCTCGACTTTTGATTTGCGATATCTCGCAAAACAAACTCGAGATCTCGCAAAACAAACTCAAGATCTCGCAATACAAACTCAAGATCTTGCAAAACAAACTCAAGATCTCGCAAAACAAACTCAAGATCTCGCAAAACAAACTCAAGATCACGCAAAAATCTAGTCAGTGTTAGTCCCCAGAACATGCTTTTTTTTTTTTTTTTTCTTCCTCCTTAAAAATATAGTACCACCATGTCACCAGAGGGGCTCCGTAGTATTCATTATGTGAAACACCTCTTGTATGAATCATCTTTGGATGGATTGCAGCTGAGTGATGATGACGGTAAATTATGCATAAAATGTTCACTACTATCCATTTCAATAAAAATATTTGCTCGCACACAACAACAATATAGATGGGTTAGCGCGGAACGACTTCCCCCCCCCGTGGGTTAAACTGAAGAAATTGGGATTTATGGTTTGTATATTTGTAACACAAGACGAGAAATACTCCGTTAAACATTGGTTTTGTGATCAGAAAGTTCGCACGTTTGTGTGTTTTTTTTTTTTTTTTTTACGTCTACCGATGCATTTGTAGAGGTAGCACCATTCACATCACTGCTAACTTCTACAATTTCACAGTACAATACTAGAACAGACTCGGTGTACACAAGCTAGAGATGAGATGGCTAGTCTTAAGTACCAAAACTGTTATATTAAAGCAAAAGTTAGTAGCTTTGCATATTTGTGCTGTTAATATTTGTGCAGTTGGGCTGTTTTGCAGATGCTAAACATTTGCAACGAGTCTCAGCTACTGCAGTTGCAGTTGGAATGTGGCTTTATATGTTACTTTGTTTCATACTGTCGTGAATGAATGGGTGGCACTGATTTCATTATGATGACCACCTGTGGGAGCCGTGATATAGGAGCCCGCAGGTGGAAATCAGGTGGAACGGGTGCCAGACGGAAATGGACTAACGCCAGGTGAAGCGGCCGGACTAAGTGGGATCGAATTGTGCCGGTCGCGGTCAGTAGGATCGCCGCCGGTGAAGATAGTCTAGTGGGGGGACTTAGCATTAGACTCCTCACACACTTTGGTTAGGGCTGCCGCTGGGACTGGTGCGTCGTGGCTTCCCGTGAACTTACATTGTGTCTGTGTGGATTTACTCAACCGCAAGCCGAACTGACTGAGACTCATTGGACTGGAGCTCTGCCTCTTGGACTTTGTCATCCGCTTCTTCTTGACGTAGCCTACACCCCAGGCGTGGGTCTTGGGGACATTTGGGAAGTGCTCATCTTTTAACGATTCACTGCTTCTGGTGTGTGTGTGTGTGTGCGTGTGTGCGTGTGTGCTTTAATTAGCCTATTTAAAGAACCGCAGGGCCTGTGCAATAGTGTAACTGGGGAAGGGGCGGGGAAAACTTATTGCTGTGTTTGCACTGGAGTGAGTTGCTCTATTAAGCTATATGATTGAACTCTTTTACTATGGGTGCCGTGATATTGCTGTGATTGCTTATTGACTTGCCGTGTCGTGTGATATCGCCATAACTATTCATTGCTGTGTTGCACGTTTGTGGGACAGTATTCTTTTAGCCTCTGACCTGACTAAACTGATTGCCACGGCCCCGCCCTATGATTTACCATTTTAACTTGATGAAATAAAGCTGTATTTTATTCCTTATCGGTGGTCTGGTGCTTCCTCTGGGTGTTGTCTACAGTTGTGGTCATTCCCAAGAGCCGCTGTGTTCAGCGCGCTAGGCCTTACTGTAGTTACATTACATTGGTGGCAGCGGTGTGGATTATCATGTCTAACCCAGGGGAAGAATTACGACCACCTAGTGGTAGTGCAGCAGCTGCAGCTAGGGCGACAGCACAATCGGTGTCCCGTCCTGTTTTCATGCCAGAGACCTTCACAGGTGTTGGTCGTGATTGGATAGCACAATTTGAGTTAGCGGCTGAAGTAAATGGGTGGAATGATTCATTGAAAATGAAATTTTTGTCACTACTTTTGTCGGGTCGTGCCAGAGAGCTGTATTCTGGGTTGACTTCTGATTCACATAATAGTTACTCAGAATTAAAAGAAGCACTAGGCAGATGTCTGGAACCATGCAATAGTGATGATTGGAATAGAGCCAACTTTTTATCGCGCAGGCGTTTGCCAAATGAATCGGTGCGAGATTTTGGAATTGCACTGCGCCGGTTGATTTATAAGGCATATCCCTCTGCAGATAATGTCACCCGTGATATGTTTGCTAGAGATCATTTTGTCGAACATGTGGGGAGTGGTGATTTGAGGATACACCTCCGTAGTCAAAAACCCGACACCTTAGAAGAGGCTATTAATATTGCTGCTGAATTGGAGTTAATAAAAAGTTTGGAAACCACTCAGATTAATTATGACACCAGAGTGCGGGCGGTTACAGAAAAGTCACCTAGCGATAAACAAATGGAGCTTTTGCTGGGTGTGGTGGAGGGTCTTAGGCAGGAGGTTAAAACCCTTCAGCAGACTGTGACCTCTTTGCAGCCCCCTATGACCAACGGGATAAGACGAAATCGTGATGAGGAAAGGAGACGCAGTCGGCAGGGCGGACCCGAACGCTCAGCACCAGCCAGCACCAGGGATGGATGCTGGGAATGTGGGTGCACTAGGCATCTGCGACGCAACTGCCCATATGTGCAGGGAAACTAGAGGGGGTGGACATAAAGGGCCGTTTGTCCGCCCCTTTCTGCAGATCTGCAAGACTGGCTCACAATTTTCCAGACAGCCCTGGCATCTATTTGAATGCCAAGATAGGTGGGTGCTTTTCTCATATGCTGGTAGACACTGGGGCACAAGCCTCCATTATTCCTAAAAATAAATGGCTTCAGTTTACAAAGGGTGTCGGGGAATTAACAAAGTATCAGGGGGTCGCATCAGCTGCGAATGGAGGCGATATGTGTGTAGTGGGGAAATGGCAAACTATCTGCCAATTTGATTCATTGGCATTGGTAGTGGAATTTTTGGTGGCGGAGGTATCTACCGAGATCTTATTGGGGATAGACTTCTTATCAAAGTATGGGGCTGTGTTGGACTTGACTAATAAGTGCTGTAATTTGATGGGGAAGAAATTGCCATTGATCTCGTCGTTTGAGGCCAACCAGCCGAAACTAGTGACCGTACAGACAGACACTGTTGTAGAGCCACGCACAGAAACTATTGTTACCGGGGTGGTGGAAGGGTTGTTGGCTGGCCGTGCAGTAGGTTTGTTAGAGCCATCCGATTCTTTACCTTCGCACTGTGATTTGATGGTTGCGCGGGTAGTGTGTAGCGCACATCAAGGGGTGATACCGGTAAGGGTTATAAATGTAACCGAACAGCGTTGTGTTTTGAAAGGGGGTATGAAGGTGGGCACACTGTATACCGATGTCACTATAGAACAAGGGGATGAGTCGGATAATGCACACTGGGCGGTGGATGCCCTTGTCTCACAGCTGGGGTTGGCGGATAAGGGCTTATCATCATTAGAATTAAAAGCTGTGCGCGAACTACTGCAACGGCATAATGGGGTATTTAGTCGGAGTGACAATGACTTGGGGAGAACACATTTGACTCGCCACCAAATTGACACGGGGAATGCAAGGCCAATTAAAATGCATCCTCGCCGGGTACCCTTACATTTACAACAACAGGTTTCTGACCATGTAAAGCAAATGCTGGACAATGACATTATACGCCCCTCATGTAGTCCCTGGGCTGCGCCCGTAGTGCCAGTGAGAAAAAAGACGGTAGTCTACGATTTTGCGTGGACTACCGTAAATTGAATGAGGTGACGGTAAGGACGCTTATCCTCTACCGAGGATTGATGATGCGTTAGACAGCCTAGCGAATGCCCAATGGTTCTCAACCCTCGACCTTGCCAGTGGTTACTGGCAGGTCGAGGTTGATCCCCAGGACAGGCCAAAGACGGCATTTATTACGAGACAAGGTCTATTCGAATTTAATGTTTTAAGTTTCGGCCTTTGCAACTCGCCCAGCACCTTCCAACGCTTAATGGATTTGGTGCTGGCGGACTTGCAGTGGTCGACCTGTCTTGTTTATTTAGACGACATTATTTGTTTTGGGCGTACTTTTGATGAACATTTGCATAGGCTGGATGAGGTCCTCCAAAAGTTAGGGCAGGCAAACTTAAAAGTGAAACCAGTTAAATGTAACCTTTTTTCCACCGAGGTGCGTTACTTAGGACATATCATTTCAGCTCAAGGCATCACTGCTGATCCTGCTAAGGTGGAGGCTGTTAGGAGCTGGCCTGCCCCGCAAAATCAAACTGATGTAAAGAGTTTTTTGGGTTTGGCCTCCTATTATCGCCGCTTTATTAAGGGTTTTGCGGACATAGCGCGACCATTACACCAGCTGACAGAAAAAGGGCGCAAGTTCAAATGGGATGCCTTGTGTGAGGAGGCATTTCGACAATTAAAGACCAGCCTTATTACCGCGCCTGTATTGGCATATCCAGACCCCCAGAAACCCTTTATTCTTGATACTGACGCGAGTGATTTTGGGATTGGGGCCGTTTTATCTCAAGAAGTAGAGGGGGGCATGGAAAGGGTGGTGGCTTATGGGAGTAGAACATTGACAAAAGAAGAGAGGAAATACGCGGCCACGAAGAAAGAGTTATTGAGCATGGTGTGTTTCACGAAGCATTTCAAACATTATTTATTAGGAAAGGAGTTCATTTTGCGCACTGACCACAGTTCCCTGAGATGGCTGCACAACTTTCAGGGGCTGGAAGGGCAACTGGCTCGGTGGGTGGAGCAATTAGCAGCTTTTCAATACAAGATTGTCCACCGACCTGGGAAATTACACACTAATGCTGATGCTTTGTCCCGTAGGCCCCTGGTCGTATCTGAGGCTGCAGTCTTGGACGGTCCCACAGGGTCTCCAGAAAAGACTGGGGCTTCGGACAATATTTGTGCTGTACACATAGAAGCTCAGACACAGACTGGGGGGCTAGAGATGGGTGAAATGGATGATATCAGTAAAGCACAAAGGGAGGACACTGAGATTAGTTTAATAATCCGTTTAATACAAAATCCATCGGGTGGGGCAGATGTATGGCAGCAGTACCCTGAGTTAAAGAAATATCAGTCTGTCTGGGAACAGCTGCAGGTACAAGGGCAGCGGTTAATACGGGTTCCACCAAGCTACTCTGATGCAGCCCAAAGTGAGCAGGTGGTGCTTCCTAGGAACATGGTAATGGCAGCGCTGCAGATGCTGCACAGTGAACGGACAGGGGGCCATCTAGGAATTCAAAAATTACAAGCGAAGGTCAAGGATCGATTTTTTTTGGCCAGGGTGGTTTGGGGATGTTCGACAGTTCTGTAGGGCGTGCTCTGATTGTGCGTCTCGTAAATCCCATGGACCCCCTCCTAGGGCTCCTTTGAACCCCTCTGCAGCAGGACGTCCCATGGAACGTCTGGCAGTTGATATAATGGGCCCCTTGCCAGAGACCCCACTTAAAAATAAATACATTCTAGTGGTGGGTGATTACTTTTCGAAATGGACAGAGGCGTATGCCCTTCCAAATCAAGAGGCTGAATCGCTGGCGGCTGTCCTGGTAGAGCAGTGGGTGTGTCGGTTTGGGGCCCCGCGTAGTATCCACTCCGACCAAGGGAGAAATTTTGAATCCACTCTATTCAGAGAGATGTGTCAGTTACTTTCCATACATAAGACACGGACATCTTCGTACCATCCCGAATCAAATGGTATGGTGGAAAAATTCAATAGTACACTCCAGACCATGTTGGCGTTGTTTGTGGATGAGAATCAGTTGAACTGGGATGTTCTCCTACCATATGTCCTCATGGCGTATAGGAGTAGTGTCCATGCATCTACTGGATTTACACCATATAAAGTGTTATTTGGACAGGAGATTATTTTACCAGTGGATGTGATGTGGGATTTGGGCCATAAGGAAAGGTTTTCTGCAGTCTCTGACTATGTAGTGGCACTAACTGATACCCTGTCTACTGTAGTGGGAGCAGTTAAGAGACACCAAGAAAAGGCTTCTGCTCAGCAGAAAGCTGCATTTGATTTCAGAGTTAATCATCAGTGCTATGCAGTGGGAGAATTGGTGTGGATTCAAAATAAAGCCCGAAAGAAGGGCGCTGCCCTAAGTTGCAAAGACGTTATAAGGGTCCATTTAAGGTGTTGGAGTCCATTTCTGATGTACTTTACAGAGTGTGCTTACCAGAGGGGGGAGCAGAAACTGTAGTGCATTTTAACCGGCTAAAACCTTTTGTGCATCTTTCTGCCACAGGGAACCCATCTAACACACTGAGGGACCAACCTGTGTCTAATCACCAGCCTGCTGAGCCTGCTGACCTTGTTCCCCTGGTTGAGGGAGAAATAGTTGGAGGCCAGCCTGGAGTGGGACGGGCTGAGAGGGAGCCTCCACCACCACCGGTCAGCAGTGTACCAGTAACAGGCGTGGGGCAGGCTGCCGCAGCCGTGGCAGATCAACAGGCAGAGCTGTCTCAACAGGTCGCCAAGGGGCAGTGTGCCGGGAGTGATGCTGAGACGGGGGCCATGGATGTGACTGGGGAAGCGGGGTTTCCGCCGCCACCACCTCATCCGGGAGCTGGACGTCCTCAGCGGGAGAGGCGACGGCCAGCTTGGACATCTGATTTTGACCTGGCAGGAGATTGACTCGGGGACGAGTCCTTTTTCACAAGGAAGGGGGAAGTGTCGTGAATGAATGGGTGGCACTGATTTCATTATGATGACCACCTGTGGGAGCCGTGATATAGGAGCCCGCAGGTGGAAATCAGGTGGAACGGGTGCCAGACGGAAATGGACTAACGCCAGGTGAAGCGGCCGGACTAAGTGGGATCGAATTGTGCCGGTCGCGGTCAGTAGGATCGCCGCCGGTGAAGATAGTCTAGTGGGGGGACTTAGCATTAGACTCCTCACACACTTTGGTTAGGGCTGCCGCTGGGACTGGTGCGTCGTGGCTTCCCGTGAACTTACATTGTGTCTGTGTGGATTTACTCAACCGCAAGCCGAACTGACTGAGACTCATTGGACTGGAGCTCTGCCTCTTGGACTTTGTCATCCGCTTCTTCTTGACGTAGCCTACACCCCAGGCGTGGGTCTTGGGGACATTTGGGAAGTGCTCATCTTTTAACGATTCACTGCTTCTGGTGTGTGTGTGTGTGTGTGTGTGTGTGTGTGTGTGTGTGTGTGCTTTAATTAGCCTATTTAAAGAACCGCAGGGCCTGTGCAATAGTGTAACTGGGGAAGGGGCGGGGAAAACTTATTGCTGTGTTTGCACTGGAGTGAGTTGCTCTATTAAGCTATATGATTGAACTCTTTTACTATGGGTGCCGTGATATTGCTGTGATTGCTTATTGACTTGCCGTGTCGTGTGATATCGCCATAACTATTCATTGCTGTGTTGCACGTTTGTGGGACAGTATTCTTTTAGCCTCTGACCTGACTAAACTGATTGCCACGGCCCCGCCCTATGATTTACCATTTTAACTTGATGAAATAAAGCTGTATTTTATTCCTTATCGGTGGTCTGGTGCTTCCTCTGGGTGTTGTCTACAGTTGTGGTCATTCCCAAGAGCCGCTGTGTTCAGCGCGCTAGGCCTTACTGTAGTTACATTACAATACCTTTTTGTATGTATGTGGCTGTGTCTGATTGGTGGGTAAGCATTTATTCGATGCTAATTGGCTGTATTTACGATATCTTGAAATGTTAACGTCAAAGTTGTCAATCTGAGGTAAACCACGGAGAGGAGGAGAGGAAGAGAAGAGGCTTTGCAAACCATTTTTCACCTGTTCTATTTTTCACCTGTTTCACTTGTTTTTGACTGACGATTTTCACAAGATTTTGATTGGCGTCCTTACAATAAAAAGGTGAGTGATTATAAAATGCTAACTGTGTAAGGAATTGACATGACTCTTGAAGAGCTGTCAAACTTGACCGCTGTATGTTAGGCTACCGAGGGACAACGCAATGTCAATGTAGAGATAGCCTTGGATGTCCACCTATAATTCGCAGTGTAATGTGAGGTTTTTGGGGTTTACAACATACAACAAATGTGATGAAGAATAAGGATAGACTATGGATCTAATTCATTCTATGGATAATGAACAGACTCGTTTCTAACCTCGATAAATAATTATCATTGAACTGATGATACAGCGCTCAGAATCGGTGATAAAAGCAGCGGTGCACTTTACTACGGATTACACCGATGGTGCTGGGTTAGATGACGATTAGCCTATCAGTGGGGTTATGAATAAACTGAAAGTGCAAGATATGTTAGGTTTCTAAAGTCTTCTCTATCTGTAACCGAAATTACAATCTAGATAGGTAACACACACACACACACACACACACACTTGTGTAGGTCCACTTAGGCCCGCAGATCCACACACAACACTGCCTTGGGTTAAGGTAGGCAACACACACACACACACACACACACACACTTGTGTATTGGGTTGTACTGTAGGTCTGTCTCACGGGTCCACACACAACACCGCCTTGGGTATGTCAGTTTTGGGTTGTAGGTCTGTCCAGTAGGCCCACGGGTCCACACACAACAACGTCTTGGGTCTGTCAGGTAATATACACACACAAGTGTTTTGAGTTGCAAGACTGCCTTGGGTTAAGCTAGGCATAGTACACACACACAAACATGTGTATTGGGTTGTAGGTCTGTCCAGTAGGCCCACGGGTCCACACACAACAACGTCTTGGGTATGTCAGTTTTGGGTTGTAGGTCTGTCCAGTAGGCCCACGGGTCCACACACAACAACGTCTTGGGTCTGTCAGGTAATATACACGCACAGGTGTATTGAGTTACCGTACTGCCTTGGGTTAAGCTAGGCATAGTACACATACTGTACACACACACACACACACACACACACTTGTGTATTGGGTTGTAGGTCTGTCCAGTAGGCCCACGGGTCCACACACAACAACGTCTTGGGTCTGTCAGGTAATATACACACACAAGTGTATTGAGTTACCGTACTGCCTTGGGTTAAGCTAGGCATAGTACACATACTGTACACACACACACACACACACACACACTTGTGTATTGGGTTGTAGGTCTGTCCAGTAGGCCCACGGGTCCACACACAACAACGTCTTGGGTCTGTCAGGTAATATACACGCACACAAGTGTTTTGAGTTGCAAGACTGCCTTGGGTTAAGCTAGGCATAGTACACACACACAAACTTGTGTATTGGGTTGTAGGTCTGTCCAGTAGGCCCACGGGTCCACACACCCAAGTCTGCCCACACACATCACTGACTTGGGTGAAATAAGATCCAATTTCACGGACCAACTGTAATCCTGCCATGGACCACCAGGGGACTGCGCCACAGAGAGCACCAGTTGAAACTCCCAAGTTTTGAAGACGTTCAAGCCCACCCCATCATGCACTGCTGGCAGCTACGATGGAATAGCAAAATTTAACTTATAAAACATTAATCTTTAAATAATGTTGGTGCTACAAATTAATTGTTAGGTTATTTGTCATGGGTTATATAGGCAATATGTATAGGTTATAAAAAGATTTTAGTGTTTTCGATGGCTATTCCCATAATAATGAAGCCATTTGGGACTAACATATATATATATATATATATATATATATATATATATATATATATATATATCCTATATAAGTAATTATTACAATTTTAATATTGATATATTAGTGCTCCCATAAATAAACTATCAGGGAAGTCATTATAGGACTTGATAGAACTGTTTGATAGTAAGATTTATTTGACATGGGTGAGCAGTTGCATGAAATAGGAAATATTTGAGTGAAAACATAATACATAACACCTCTTCAAGCAATTTTTAGTTTCGATAACTCAACAGGAAAGTTGTTTAGGAAATTGATGTCGTTCGCTCCTGTTTGCATTATTTGGTTAGGGTCTGCGACGTTCTTCTAACGTGAGTTTTTGTAAGGATTAAAAAATATAGGCCTACTGACATTATTATTGTGCGTCTTTTAGAAGTTGCAGGCCTAACCGAGATAGGTTTAAAATTAATTTAATAGCCTACTTTAGCCTATGCATCATCTTGTGGCTATGATGGACCTACACATGGCGCACAGTAGCCTTAGTGAGGACGCACAATATCTGAAAGGTGCATAGCTCCCTCAGCGAAGCCGAGGGATCAATGAGGGGTGATTTGTCAGGGGCACTTAAATTGTGGTGGTATTGGCAACCCTTTGGTTCCAAGCTTGACGCGAAGCCCCAATCAGTGGGACAAGGCAAGTCCCTTGTGAGCTTCTCCTAACATAAAATGTTGTGAAAAAAAAAGACATTGCACGCAAGATAAGTCACGCAAGATAAGTTACGAACGGGTATCGAACCCCGGCCGTCCACATCAAGGTCGGGCGCGCTACCACTATGCCACGGCATCTACATACAAATTAGGAAATTAAAAAAAAATAGATACCTCTGACATGCCATCATACATACATGCTAAGTACAGGATTAGGCCTTTTGCATTGCTACAACTTCGGCCAAGTAGACTTATCTGCTGTTAATCATGTAGCCGATAGGCCTTTAATTTACATCAGTAAAAAATTTACAAAATAACTCGTCTATCTTCAACGCTTGTCAGGAGAAATATAGTGCAAATTTTACTTAACATGGTCATATAATGCCACCTACTGGTCATAACAAGTAGGCTTATTGTATGAGATCAAATCTGATGAAGACAGGTATTGTGGGGCTGTTTAGCTCTTATAATCATAAGAATTGTGCACAAAATGAAAGAAGCATGAAAATTTCTGGGTTTGTTATAAGCTTTGATTTGAGATGTGGAGGCCTTCTCAGTTTGACCCCTGGGGTCAGCTAGAGGTCATTGACCTCCGGGACATGATATTTCTATGCCTAGTATTAAAAATAGGTGTACTTTAGGATGTAATGTGATAGATCTGTGTATTTCTATGTGTATGATCATAAGAAACTAATTTCTGATAGGTTTAACACCCCGAAAGGTCAATAATGATCACTTAGAGGTCAAAGGTCAAGATTTGTTTAGTCCGGAACGAGTAAAAATTTGTCAGTTTTGATATCCTTGATCAGAGGCCTGCAGAATAAGCTCGTTTGTTTTTTTTCTGCCCAAATTCTGCCTATTACTCTAAACTGACTTTGACAACAGACTTTGAATCATCGTAGTACATGCAGAGCGAATTCTATTTTTCTAGGGAAACTTTATTCCCCTATAACACTTACATAAACAGGGCTAGGTATTAACAGTGAACCGGTTGATGCTTGTCAATTGCCAATTCTCAAAACAGTTCATGCTTCTTTCATTTTGTGCACAATTCTCATGCTTAACACCCCCACTACTAGTTCCTTATTAGTCCAGGCAAAATAGCAGGCCGCTATCAGATATTTTGCAGTAAAAGGTGGAACAAGGCTATGAACACATTAAATGATATCTACAGAGTGAGAGCTTTCAGGAAATATATGATTTATGGCAGTTAGGTGTTCCTGTCTTAAATGCACACCCTCAAAACTGACGACTATGACTTCAGCTGGTCAATGAGCAGTGGCCGCTTACAACGTTCAGGTCCAGATATTTTGCAGATAAAAAGGTGGAACAAGGCTATGAACACATTAAATGATATCTACAGAGTGAGAGCTTTCAGGAAATATATGATTTATGGCAGTTAGGTGTTCCTGTCTTAAATGCACACCCTCAAAACTGACGACTATGACTTCAGCTGGTCAATGAGCAGTGGCCGCTTACAACGTTCAGGTCCAGATATTTTGCAGATAAAAAGGTGGAACAAGGCTATGAACACATTAAATGATATCTACAGAGTGAGAGCTTTCAGGAAATATATGATTTATGGCAGTTAGGTGTTCCTGTCTTAAATGCACACCCTCAAAACTGACGACTATGACTTCAGCTGGTCAATGAGCAGTGGCCGCTTACAACGTTCAGGTCCAGATATTTTGCAGATAAAAAGGTGGAACAAGGCTATGAACACATTAAATCATATCTACAGAGTGAGAGCTTTCAGGAAATATATGATTTATGGCAGTTAGGTGTTCCTGTCTTAAATGCACACCCTCAAAACTGACGACTATGACTTCAGCTGGTCAATGAGCAGTGGCCGCTTACAACGTTCAGGTCCAGATATTTTGTAGATAAAAAGGTGGAACAAGGCTATGAACACATTAAATGATATCTACAGAGTGAGAGCTTTCAGGAAATATATGATTTATGGCAGTTAGGTGTTCCTGTCTTAAATGCACACCCTCAAAACTGACGACTATGACTTCAGCTGGTCAATGAGCAGTGGCCGCTTACAACGTTCAGGTCCAGATATTTTGCAGATAAAAAGGTGGAACAAGGCCATGAACACATTAAATGATATCTACAGAGTGAGAGCTTTCAGGAAATATATGATTTATGGCAGTTAGGTGTTCCTGTCTTAAATGCACACCCTCAAAACTGACGACTATGACTTCAGCTGGTCAATGAGCAGTGGCCGCTTACAACGTTCAGGTCCAGATATTTTGCAGATAAAAAGGTGGAACAAGGCTATGAACACATTAAATGATATCTACAGAGTGAGCGCTTTCAGGAAATATATGATTTATGGCAGTTAGGTGTTCCTGTCTTAAATGCACACCCTCAAAACTGACGACTATGACTTCAGCTGGTCAATGAGCAGTGGCCGCTTACAACGTTCAGGTCCAGATATTTTGCAGATAAAAAGGTGGAACAAGGCTATGAACACATTAAATCATATCTACAGAGTGAGAGCTTTCAGGAAATATATGATTTATGGCAGTTAGGTGTTCCTGTCTTAAATGCACACCCTCAAAACTGACGACTATGACTTCAGCTGGTCAATGAGCAGTGGCCGCTTACAACGTTCAGGTCCAGATATTTTGCAGATAAAAAGGTGGAACAAGGCTATGAACACATTAAATCATATCTACAGAGTGAGAGCTTTCAGGAAATATATGATTTATGGCAGTTAGGTGTTCCTGTCTTAAATGCACACCCTCAAAACTGACGACTATGACTTCAGCTGGTCAATGAGCAGTGGCCGCTTACAACGTTCAGGTCCAGATATTTTGCAGATAAAAAGGTGGAACAAGGCTATGAACACATTAAATCATATCTACAGAGTGAGAGCTTTCAGGAAATATATGATTTATGGCAGTTAGGTGTTCCTGTCTTAAATGCACACCCTCAAAACTGACGACTATGACTTCAGCTGGTCAATGAGCAGTGGCCGCTTACAACGTTCAGGTCCAGATATTTTGCAGATAAAAGGTGGAACAAGGCCATGAACACATTAAATGATATCTACAGAGTGAGAGCTTTCAGGAAATATATGATTTATGGCAGTTAGGTGTTCCTGTCTTAAATGCACACCCTCAAAACTGACGACTATGACTTCAGCTGGTCAATGAGCAGTGGCCGCTTACAACGTTCAGGTCCAGATATTTTGCAGATAAAAAGGTGAACAAGGCTATGAACACATTAAATGATATCTACAGAGTGAGAGCTTTCAGGAAATATATGATTTATGGCAGTTAGGTGTTCCTGTCTTAAATGCACACCCTCAAAACTGACGACTATGACTTCAGCTGGTCAATGAGCAGTGGCCGCTTACAACGTTCAGGTCCAGATATTTTGCAGATAAAAAGGTGGAACAAGGCTATGAACACATTAAATCATATCTACAGAGTGAGAGCTTTCAGGAAATATATGATTTATGGCAGTTAGGTGTTCCTGTCTTAAATGCACACCCTCAAAACTGACGACTATGACTTCAGCTGGTCAATGAGCAGTGGCCGCTTACAACGTTCAGGTCCAGATATTTTGCAGATAAAAAGGTGGAACAAGGCTATGAACACATTAAATGATATCTACAGAGTGAGAGCTTTCAGGAAATATATGATTTATGGCAGTTAGGTGTTCCTGTCTTAAATGCACACCCTCAAAACTGACGACTATGACTTCAGCTGGTCAATGAGCAGTGGCCGCTTACAACGTTCAGGTCCAGATATTTTGCAGATAAAAAGGTGGAACAAGGCTATGAACACATTAAATGATATCTACAGAGTGAGAGCTTTCAGGAAATATATGATTTTCTCTTTTTTTTTTAGAATGGCTGTTGTTAAGACCTGCCACATTTGCCAGGCTGGCAATTTGGAAAAGTTTGAGGAGCTTGAGGTTAGACACACATTGATGGCTTAAAAATAATCACATTATCTTGGAAACATTCAAAGAACAGGTGTAGTTAATGAAACCTTCTGTGACTTTGGTGTTCTGAACAGAAACTGTTGCCCCCTGGCTTTGGTCATCTACTCTGCAAAAAGGAGGAGGAGAACTGGCAGCTGAAAGTCAGGCTATCAACAACGGAGGAGGTGCACAAATGGCTAGAGGACTTTCAACAGTCCTCTGGGTGGACATGGCGGAAAGCAAAAACATATCCCCAGTCAGGACGATACAATACATTTCGAGTAAGTGAATTTGGAAGACAGATTACAGTCGCGGGTGAAGTGTTCTTTCTTAAAATACAAAATAAATACACACTCATTCACACATCACCTAATTATTACTCTAACCTCAATTGCTGCTTGTATTAAAACAGGCAGATTACAGATGTCAACATAAGACATATGGGACAGGCCCCAAAAATACTAACTGCCCCGCCACTCTTTTCCTTGTCCTCAAGAGGAGTATGGAGGGCAGGAGGTCAAGGTAAAACATACAGCTAATTTGTTGTGCTTGTCCATTTATTGGCAAGTCAACACAGGTGATAGGAATTTGTTCTTACCTCCCCAACAATAGATTAGATTAGATTAGATTAGATTAGATTAGCAATTATTTATTTATTGTTAAGCAATAATACACAACACTTACACACACTTGACCATATGGGCCTATGCACACACCCAGCCACCAAGTCATACACATATATTGCAAACAGTCCCATAATTACCTACTTTTAAGCAAACATCAAAGGCATACATTGAGCAAAAAGCACAAAAGTTAACAGTTGTAATACCTAGTGGGTTTGTCTCCTGGGCTGAATGTAAAGTTTAGTAACGAACTGAATCAAATCAATTGGAATTGCATGTACCACCTATTGCAGGTCATCTGATAAGCACATGGCTGAGGGGTACTTGCTGAATATAAGCATAAGGTCAGGCCACAACCACCGCCGACTCTGCGCGGACGCCCTTAGCAAAAGAGACGTGTCAAGCACCACCACCCAGAGGCTTGCTGATCTATTCCAGCGAGGCCATTCGCCATCTTCGGCCCTTGACACCATTAAATATGATCTGCAGGAGGAAGAAGGGGAGCGCTACTTTTTGGTTTCAGCAGACCGTGCAGTGGTCCCAGATATACAGTTTTGTTACAGGTTAGACAATTTGTCCACCTAACATGTAAAAATATAACATCTTCCACAGTATTTGCCAACCCTCAGGTTAAAGTGCTTAATTTGTCATATACATTCAAACATAATAAATCATCTATTCAAATATGGCAAAACCTCCACAAAAACACTCACCAGTAAAAACACTTACATTTATAACTTATATTTAAACATTTATAATTAAAAACTTGTCCTTCTTATACACTACTTTCAAGGTATTCAATGTCTTGCAGTCACGTGTACTGTGAAATGTACTGTGTGTGTTGAAATAGATTGTACCACAAAATATTCAAGAAGGCCTATGGTGCACCATCTGGCGACAGCATGATTCAAGACTTGAGGACCCGCATCGCCCAGTACAACGATGACAATGGCTGTGTGTGCGCCCAGGTGGAGGAGAAGGATGGACAAGTGATGGTGGCCATCTGCACTCCACTAATGCAGCGGATCCACAGAGGGGTGCAACAGAGTGGGGAACTTGTGTTCGTGGACTCATCTGGGAACTGCGACAGGCAGAACCATCGCCTGTTCGTCATTATGACACACTCCGCTGCAGGGGGCCTGCCTCTTGGGGTGGTCATCACCACGGCAGAAAACACCGCAACCATAGCGGCAGGCATGAGGCTCTGGAGAGGTCTGCTCCCCCCCAACTCTTTCTTTGGGCAAACTGAGGGTCCTCAAACATTCATGACTGATGACTGTTCTGCGCTTCGCCAGGCCTTGCAGGCAGTTTTCCCAAGCTCTACATTACTACTGTGCACGTTCCACCTCCTGCAGGCAATGTGGAGATGGCTGTGGAACAGCCACAACAACATAGACAAACAACACCGTCCACAGCTCATGCATACCTTCCGGGCAATGGTATATGCCACATCGGAATCCCAGCTGTCCGAATGTTACAGGCTGCTGACATCTAGCACAGTGGCGGTCATGTATCCAGGGTTTTTGGGACACTTGGCTGCAGTACATGAAAGACGCAACGAGTGGGCCATATGCCTGCGCTCCCATTTGCTGACTAGAGGCCACAACACAAACAACTTCGTCGAGAGTGCCATGAAAATCATCAAGGACAAGGTGTTGTATCGACTGAAGGCGTACAACCTCACTCAGCTGGTGGACTTCGTCCAAAGTCGGATGGAGGCCTACTACATCCGTCGCCTCACTGACTTTGCCAACAACCGGGTGGTCAAGCTGCAGACACAGACCGTTGGTCACAGCGATGTGGACTGCCAGAGGATTGTTCAGGTAATCATGGTTACCCCTTCAGCACGCAATCCCTGTGAGAACACACACACACACACACACACACACACACACACAGTTTAAAAATGTCAACAGTGAATAGTTTATAATTTGCATTTGTGAAGACTACTGCCGTCACAGGCCATATATATATCCAATATTTAGTGCCCTGAATCACTGCTTGTACTTTTCTTATCCCTATCCTGTCACTATGTTGTAATTTTTTAGGAGGATGAGAGCAACTTTCTGGTGCCGAGTTCCAGTTCCAGTTCCAGTTCCAAAAATTTACTATTCAGTAAACACAGCACTTGGCTGCTGTACCTGCCCTGTTGGTGCGAGTGGTGCACAATGCAAGCACCAAAGTGCAGTGGCGGCCACTTACGCCTCAACTGAGACCCTGAATCTCAGCCAGAGCACACCACAGATGAGGAAACTTTTCCTTGAAGTTGCATCTGGTGAGTGGGCAGGCTTGGGGAGCAGTACACAAAATTCAGGTGTTGCAGGCTAGTCTTCAGCATATTGTTCCCTCCACTAAAAAAAGCAAAGTAATGAACATATACTATTTTTTTCTTTCTACTGTTTTAATTCTTTCTATTTTTTCTTTCTACTGTTTTAATTCTTTCATTTGTTGTTGTTTCATACTCATACAGGAGGGACTGTGCCAGAGGAATGGTTTGAGGCCTTGACACTTCAGCCCACAGAGCCGCCTGCTGATGGGTGCTGTGACGAGTCAGCTATGTCAGGTACATTGCAGTGGAATTAACCCTAAAGCAACTGAGTGGGGTTCCCTCTGACTCTTTTGCCATAAATGAATATGTGAAAGACAATACTGAGAAAGAGTGAAACTAACCACCTCCCCTCACCCACCAACCCCCCAGCCAGCCCAGATGACGAAGATGACGATGACGATGACAATGGCTGCAGGGAACCAATGTCCTCCTTATCAGAACCAAGTAAGTATATGTCTCTCAATCATTTTCTACTTTTGTTGCTCACCAAATTAAGCACAAAATTGCATTGTTCTGATTGCTTACTCACTTGAATTGAATGGTTTTAGTAGCGATAAGCAGCTTGCACTCAACTGTTGTCCCTGTGGCAAAACATAGCCACCCTAAGGTCCTGAATGATTTTAGACCAGTTGCTCTGACCTCTTTGGTCATGAAGTGTTTTGAAAAACTCAAGCGAGGGGGAGAGGATGCTACTGCCACATTACTACACATGTTATTTAAACACCTAGAGGGTAGCAACACACATGTAAAGATTTTATTTGTGGACTTTTCATCTGCTTTTAATACTATTCAACCCCACATTTTAGTTGTCAAACTGATCAACTTTCAAACTCCCCCTGGTAAAAACTAATAGATTCAGATTTCTCATTTGTCCCTAGTGCCATTTCATTGCTAAACTCAGATCTTTCTACATACTTAAGTGGTCTTTGATGTCACTGAGGTAGTTGAGTTGAGTTGGATTGTATCACTTGAATTGCTCAAATGTCAATATCAAATATCATGTGGGGAAACTGTGGCCTTGTGGTTAGGGTTAAAAGCCTCAGCTAAGTGTAATATGCAAACGTAACATACTAAATAATATGTATTCCAGGCACAACACAGTCCAGTGAGCATCTCAATGTTACTGAACTGAAAAAGGAACTGGATGACTGGGTTGCCAGTCTAAAGCAAAAAATAGATGAGGACCCCACCTACGTCAAGCCTGTCCAGGCCTTTCTCAAAAGTGCAGCAAAGATGAAAACAGACAGTGGGATACAGTCTGCGCTGTACTGTTACGGCAAGAGCCATCTGGCTGCTGCAAAGGTGCGCCCAAGAGGATTCTTTCAAACAAGGACCACTATTGGTGTGCAACCGACGGCCGTCATCAGACGGAAGACTCCACTGGGGGAAGGAGAAGCATCGGTGCTGGCCGGCCACCAAAAAGTGCCAGGAGAGAGCACCCCTACCACCGCCAAGGGAGGGCCAAGAGTGTGCCGCATAACCTTAGTCACTGTGTTCAGGAGAACACCTCCCTAGCAAAGAGCCATTAAACTAAACAAAAAAAAAATGATTTCTAAACAAGTATGAAATGTCTTGTTCCTTTTTTTCCCTTATTTTAAAACTGAAACCCAAAGACATTTTATAGGCATAGGCTATACATGTAGTCATTTGTCTATTCACTTTTCATTTCTGATTCAAGTTCTACTTTGTCCATGTATAGGGCCTACTGTGAAGATATGTTTACTCGTTAATGCAATACATTTTCTCAATTCGAGAGTCTTAGGCATAGGCTATACATGTAGTCATTTGTCTATTCACTTTTCATTTCTGATTCAAGTTCTACTTTGTCCATGCATAGGGCCTACTGTAAAGATATGTTTAATGCATAAATTATAACCCTTGCCATTACCTTGTTGTAAAAGGGAGAGAGAAGCTCTTGATTCCTGACATTAGAAAAAACAAACAAGACCATTGCAACAGGTTACACATACAACGAACTGTGACTACTCGTTTTCCTTTAATTTTTAGGCCTAGGTATTATTTTTTATATATATATGGGTAGCCTACTTCATATCATATGCATCCTTCGAGTGGACTCGTATACATCTGGCGATTATACAAGCGTTATTTTACGGTTACATCTGGCGATTATACATAAGCCTGCCTTTAGAAATGTATGTTAAGGCGAATGGGGAGACACTTAACTTTCGCCATTCCATCGTCGTGGTCCAAATAAATGGGTAGACACTTAACTCTGGCGATTATACAAGCGTTATACATTTTACGGTTACATCTGGCGATTATACATAAGCCTGCCTTTAGAAATGTATGTTAAGGAAAATAAATGGCTAGACACTTAACTTTCGCCATTCATCCATCGTCGTGGTCCAAAACAATCCTCACTGGCAGGGACTTCCGTGTCTTTCCCCGCCCCATCTTGAAGCTCGACCAATCAGAAGGCGTCACAGAAGGCGAGTATGGCGTCGCTATACTAGGAA
>JAODXP020007420.1:47500-77867 GCA_027497455.2 Sardinella longiceps | reverse complement strand
GTCAAAAGGAAGCTTGAAAATGAACCTAAAATTCTTGCAGAGCATACCTTTTAAGTATGTTAATGGCAGTCCATCCTTGCACTGAAATTTTTGATTTAGTAGAGTCAACTTTTGGACAAATCTGGAAACAGTCAGAACAAAACTAAACATGTTTTTAATTTAAACCTAAGATAAGGTAAGGTTAGGTAATCTTTAATGTCCCCCAAGGGACAATTGCTTGCACAGTTAGTAGAGTAACAAGTACAAAGATACAACACACATATAGAGACAAAATATGAATAAATAAAATATTTTTATACCTTTTACCTGTTTTGGCCTTGGAGAAAGAGAGAGAGAAATGGAGAGGCATGATCCAAATACTTATAGGCCTTTACACTTAGCATATTGAAGATACTTTTATTAAATTGTCTTATAAAGTGAGAACTAACATTGAAGCTACAACGCAATGAAAGCCTTACTAAGGGTACCATGGCACTGGCTAACAGCTTAAATACTATCAGCTTTTGAATTCAAATTTAAGAACCAGATCAAACATCAATGGAATGTGGTAATATGTTTGGTCCACAGCATGCCTACAGAATTACTTGCTTTTTAATGATGTCAATCAAGGTAAGGAAGAATAAAGATTGTAGAACTTGTCAGCTTTCTTCCCCCCAATAATATTATCAAATGTGATAAAGGCATGAACTATGTCAGTGGCAGCTGCTCTGACTTCATAGGCCCTCTTACCTCAAAGGTTTGGGATGCAGCCCACTCCAAATAAGGAGAGGGTGGTGCCACACACCTTCCACTCTGACATTTTAAGTCTTGTGAAATTGTTTTCTTATATGCCGTAAAACAAGTATCAGGGTCCATTTTTGTCTTACGTTTAATATGGTTACAGTTCCATCAACAGTATATACAGTAAGTACAAGACTAAGCTGAGGGATTTAACATCAAGAGTAATGGTAAGAACACATAGCACGTGGCAATAAATAAACAAAAATAACAGCTTATATAATCTTTGAATACAATTCTCAGGAGAAGACAAATCACGAGGGGTTAGGAGGTGGCATCTGTGGCATAATTAAATGCAGATTTATTCAAATACATTTTCTGAGCAATTGCTGAGTTAAGGTTGAGAATTAGTAGGCTGATATATTTCTTAATTTACTCTGAGGAAAGTTGAAATTTTCTCTGCATGTCATACGGAGTCTAGCTTGTTGCAACACAATAACCCCAGGAACCAATCAACGCTGCCTATCCAGCATGAGGTGGGCTTTATCTGTTGTATTAAAAAGAAATCCTTTGGAAGGGTTTGACATACAGTGCGTTCTTAAGTGCTTATTGATGTGGAAGTCTTGGATTAAGATCAGAAACCTGTCCTAAGTTTATGATGATGTTTCCATGACAACCATCTTTGACGCACCCAGGCATATGATTGGTTGTCACACAGAGCCCCTCCCAGATATTGGTACTCAGAAAAAGCCCTACTCATTCATTTGATGTAAATTCTGTGGGTGTGGGTTTGAACATAATGAATCATATTTGCAAAAAAAAAAAGAAAGAAAGGGAAAAAAGAAAGAAAAAAAAAGCCCTGAAGTATCATACATACCTCAGAAGAGGCCACACCTACCTATCATTGTCCCATGGTGCTTGATAAAAAAGAGGCTTGAACCTTTGTAGATCACTTTTGACTCTTTATTGGCAATACACACTGCATACAACAAACTGGGGAATCAGTTTTAGGCAGCTCCACAGATTTCCTTTGATAACCACAGACTGCAGAAGAAAGAGGAGAGTGTTGTGGCTGTTTTGTTACATTGCTGTTTTGTTTGGACTGCTATCTAAAGGGATGAAAATGGCACAGAAGTCAAACATTTGGCTAAGAGCTATTCTATGTGGGGGTCTTATCTGCGCTGGAATCATCCTCTTTTCAGGTATGTTATCATGGTTTGACATGGTTTGTAATTTTATACATCTGCACATGTTTTGTTTTGTTCATTTTTGTAAGATGAAAGAAGATGCTTTAGAAAAATCTAACTTAGCTGTTGTTGTTGACTGTTTAGCAGTTATATATTGTTATATATCATGAATGTTTGTCACCAACTTGTCATGATTATTAAATTAATACTTTACTTTTAAATAATTTACATTTATTAAAATGTGGCTTTTAAATATTACACCAGTGTTCTTTATGGTATTATAAAGCAGACATTTTAAGATGTTTTCATGACAATTATCAATATTGATGTGAAATAGACAGTCAAAAAAATCTTTGAGTTATAGAATTGCAACATCTTCTAACATAGAAAATGCAGTACAGTAAATGCTGAAAACAAACCAGTAAACAAATGAAACAACCATCAGGGTTACAGATATTGATAGATTGAATTGTGGTCATCACCTTGATTGCATAACAGTAACTCCATAGCGCTGTCCTTCATGGCATCTTGTTAAGTTGCTGCATTGAAAAACATGCCTGTTTGTCATGTCTGAAAGATTCAGTATGCAATGGGGCACATGAGAGACTATAAGAGATAAGCGAGTAAGCTTTTTATATATGGCAAGGATTTTTTAATATGCAAAGACAACTTTGTGGTTACCTAAAATACTACAAATATATCATCAGAAGGGAAAATTAACTCACTCAAACAGAAAAAAGACGCAATTATGAATTTAAAAAAATATTTTTATCATTCTTTTCAGCAGGAAGTCAACAAGGTGGAGTAATGCGTTACCTACGGGAGGTAGACTCTTCTGCCTACTTCTTTTACATGGAGATAGTCAACAGAACATTTGAGAACTCTCTCCTGGACCCCACCTCAGATTACTACAAGAGCTTGAAGGCTGAGGTTGAGGATTTGGTGAGTGTCTTCAAGTGAAATAAATATAGTTTCTTGCACTAGTTATAAAATGGTAAATGGACTGGATTTGTAGCACTTTTCCAGCTCAATGGTGTTTTTTGCCCTCAACGGCATCTTCCAGGCAGCACAGCCTAAAAGGCACTACCCTTGCTCTATTCCTAACCCTAACCCCCTCAACCCTCATCCTAACCCTAAACTGAGTGGAGTAGTGCCTTGAAGGCAGCGCTGCCTGGAAGGCACCGTTGAGGGCAAAAAATACCAAAGACCACTTTTCCACTCCTCCAGGCACTACAAGCACTTTTAATTTAATGTATCATGTTCACACTCACGCTTGAACTTACAGTCATACACTGGCTGCAGGGTTGCCAGCATGCTTCCTGCTCATGAGGTGAGTCAGTGTTTGCTTCAGTACACTATGACAGAATATATGGCACAACCTCCCTCCAAATGTACAGTAACTTTAAGGGGGTTAGGGTTAAGATGTTGCTTTTCAGACAGTGGGGATGATTTATATACAAACCTACACTGTAAAAAATATGTAAAGCTTGCAAGCAAGTAAGCTTTTTACAGTGTAAAATGTAATTGCCATCATTGCAGATTTGATGTTGCTTTCCTCTTGAGTTATCATATTTATCGAAGATCTACAATGACTTCCAAGACTCACAACATGCTAATTAGTAGCAAGTAGGCTAATACCAGCCGACAGGTCAGAATACTAACAGGTTTTATATATTTATATAATACAGGTCAGAATACTAACGGGTTTTATATATTTATATAATACAGGTCAGAATACTAACAGGTTTTATATATTTATATAATACAGGTCAGAATACTAACAGGTTTTATACTGTATATTCCAGATGAATAATGTCTACAACTGTTCCACCTGCTCCACGAATGATGCCTATGATGGTGCTTATGACATGTCCTTCAGGTAAACTTCCCCTCATGCTCAGCCCTGAATTGTCTTTTTACCCAACTTGAGCTGAGTTAGATGTTTTATACCCTGCCTACAGTATGTGTGATTTTTTTTGTTGTTATTTTTCTCTCTGTAGCAATGGATCTTCTTCAGTAATTGCAAAGATGACACTTGTCTTCCACACCACAGCCATCAATCCCATTGTGGTCAAGTTTTTGTTCATCAACAGCATCATTGCAAACCCCCCACAGCATCTCCAGATTGACCTTCAGTATACGAGAGGTACATTAATTCTTGTCACGTTATAAAATTTCCATGGTATTGTATGATGTGAATGATTACATGAATATTTAGCATTTTTGCAGTAAAACTTAGTACATGAAAAAAATGGGCAAAATATTTCATGCAGTCACACAAAATATATATGGAAATGACATGGTATTTTATTGGGTGTGACAGATAGTCAATAGCCCATGTGATTTCCCTTAATCAGAATGAGCATCACATACTAAACTAGGTAGATGTTAGCCTGTGTAGCCGGTGGCGGTCCGCACCGCACACGGGTCTCGAACTCGCCACCCCGCAAGCTACAAACTCCCGGAGTGGGAGTGGAACGCTCTAACCAACTGAGCTAAAAGCCCGACCTTCTAACTCAGCGTGTTAGAAGCGCCCATGGAATTGGGTGATGAGGATTTACACACTACCACCGAGCTAGCCGCACTAGCTGGCCTCCGTTACACCTGGCGAATGGCAAACTAAAATTCACAAGTAATATTTAGTCTGGAGACCTACCTATTGCATTTCTCGTGGCGGAAGCATCGTTTACGATTGTCCAGAGCCATTTATTGGGCGCTATGAATGTCTATCATACCGTCTGTACATACCTCGGAGCCAATACCAGAGCCACCACGTGACGTAAAATGCAATCGAGGGCCGTACAAATCCCTTTTTGTTCTGTGATTGGATACCGAAAGCAGGCGTAAAAATCGGCCATGGTCACCATGCTGCTTTGCAGAGTGAAATGAAATAAGCATGCAAAGGAGCATGGGAACTCCCAGGCAAGGTAGATGTGGCCTGCTGGTTAGTGCTTTTGGCTAGTGCTTTCCCAACCAGTGGACCATGACTGAAGTGCACTTCAGCAAGGCACTTGAGCAGGTCCATGTAGCCAGTGCTACTGTAGGTTAGTGTGTACTTCACCACACTATGTGTGTTGTGTGTTTCATTATTTATAATTGGGTAAAAAGAGACAGAATATCCTTCAAGGGTTCAAAACATATTATGTATATACTATGAAGCACCATTAAACATGGCAGCAATATTCCATCAAAATGAGACGAGAAATGGAAACAACTGAAAACATGTCTTTTTACAGACGTACAGACACCTGTGGTTGCCACGACGACTACGGCCCCACCCACCGCTCCTATGACAACCAGAACCCCGCTGGTGACCAAAGCCAACACCACCACAGCCAGTCCAGTCACCAGCGCTGCTAGCACCTCAACACTCAGCCCAGTGTCCAGCAGCAGCTGGGTTACTTCTGCGTCCACTGCTAGCAAGAGCTCCATTACTTCACAGTCAAATGGAACTGGAGGTGGGTCCAGAGTCAAAGGTTGTTTTGTCACTTCCTGTACCAGTAGAAGTAGAAGTCTAGTGTTTGGAGTAACAAGTTTCAAAAATAACTAATTACTGTAATGCATTGCTTTTGGTGGTAACTTGGTAATGTAAGGCATTACAAAAAAAAAAAAATGGTAATATTTAATTCAGTACTGTCAGTAACATCTTTTTAAACTTGGAATGAAGTGGTGTTTTTTCCTTCATACAAATTCGCCAAAAATCACAGAGATCTGCAAGGGAATTAATTAACACATAAAACATGCAGTGCGTCTTGAGCAGCATTTAAATTGCCAAGTCCATACTTCCACTTATAGGCCTGCTGGTACAGTTTTATAGTAACTTGCCAAACACTGTTCCTAAACCTAACCCACTCAACCCTCATCCTAAGCCTAAACTGAGGGGAGTAGTGCCTTAAAGGCACCACTGCCTTAAAGGCACTGTTGAGGGCATAAAATACCAAAGACCACGACCACTGTCCCACCTCAATTTTACCAATTCACTCTACCTTATGGTGCAGGTTTGACTACACCCTCTAGTCTTCATCCAACCACTGGTTCACCCTCGTTCTACAACGTATCTGAGAACACAACCACACCCAAGTCGGAGAACCAGGGGGGAACCACCACGACACAGGGGTCTGGCACAGGCAACAAGAGGCGGCCCTACTGGTTTGACTGGGTACCAGGTTGGGGCATCGCTCTCCTGGTGTTGGCGGCTCTCATCCTGCTTCTCCTCATCATCCTCTTCATTTTGCTGGTGAGAACAACACACAGACATCCCCAATACTGTACTTCAACAAATACCTCAGCTCTCAAACATGAACGCTTTTAGTGGTCAGTGTACAAACACACTAAGAAGTCTTCATGCAAACCCTACCACTGACAGACTGACATATTTTTGTGGCTTGTGTTTCCTTTATTTTTAGCATGTACCAATATTTCCTTAATTTTGCTTTTAAAGTACTTAATTTCATATGTGAACTATACATCCACTTTGTCAAAAACATTCATGTGCACCATTAACATGTGCCTTTAATATGCTACTTCAGTTTGGCTTCTAAATAATCTAATATGTATCAGTATACAGTGCATACAGTGAATATTGTTTCCAAATATAAAACATGACTTTGAAATGTAATATTACCATGATTATTAAATCGGACAATTCCCTCTCCTCTTCCGCCTCCTTCATCATCAGTGTGTGCGATGGTTCTGTACGAAAAAAGAAGGAGAAGAGTCAGTTGCCTGTGTCTCAGCCATCTATGCCATCTGCCCCGAGTCCAGCGCCAACCTATGTGTCCCATTCCCCTGCACCCGTATTAAAAGACATGGTAAGTTTCATGTGCAAGCATGTACATCTACTTCTCATGATCATAAGAATACTTTATGTGGAAGTAAACTATCTATTGACTCGGTTACACAGGGACAACATGTCAAAGGGTGAAGGGGTGTAAGGAGAACTCAACCTATAGGGTTAGGGTTAGGGTTAGGAAACAATTATTCATTGACTCGGATACACAGGGACAACATGTCAAAGGGTGAAGGGGTGTAAGGAGAACTCAACCTATAGGGTTAGGGTTAGGGTTAGGAAACAATTATTCATTGACTCGGTTACACAGGGACAACATGTCAAAGGGTGAAAGGGTGTAAGGAGTTGGTGGTTGCGGGATTAGCCAGAGTAAAGTATTCTACAGGAAGTGGTTATGACAGAAGAGCCTTTTGGCTTTTGCTTTTAAAGTGGTTTTAAAGTGGGGTACACTGGGATACCCTGGGGAAATGGATCCAATGGGTAGGATACACAAAACTATCTTGAGCTGATCTGTTGCAATTAAAGGATAAAGGAAAAATCAACCCTTGTGAGGTTGCTGAGTTCTTTTGGTATAAGAAAAGACAATGACAGTAGCAGCTAACCTTAACTTATGGGGGCTCACTGGAAAACAGAACTTCCTTGCCATCATCAGTCAGCTTTGGCAATACCATTTCACCATTTGGTCAACATTGAATAATTATTATACCTACCTACAGTACTGGGTACAGTGAAACAACAGGGCCAAGGGTTGGATTACGCTCAATGGTGTTTATTGCCCCCAACGGCACCTTCCAGGCAGCACAGCCTAAAAGGCACTACCCTTACCCTATTCCTAACCCTAACCCCCTCAAACCTCATCCTAACCCTACACTGAGTGAAGGCAGCGCTGCCTGGAAGGCACCACTGAGGGCAAAAAATACCAAAGACCTTGGATTACTTGGTCAGACATAGGATGTGTCAGGGCAGGGTTGCAAGATTGAAAGTTTGGAAACCACTAATTCTACTGAATGAAGACCCCCCTACCTTTCAATTACAGATTGCAGCTTTACCATGACCTTTAAGTGAACTTATTGGGCTTGTAATTGAACCATCTACTTGAAACACACCCCAGGTCTGAATAGAGGGAAGTTGTAACATGTGCAACAGATAAAAAGTTGTAGCTAAGATCAAAATCAGCATGAAAAAGTTTAAGGTATTGTTGTCAGGTATTCTGTAAGCATTATCAAATGTCAATTATCTATGACACTAACTCTGATATAATGCTAGTAAAATGAACAACCTTTACATGTTTGCGGACATGGTGGTAAACAATTTTTTTGCAGAGGCATAAACAAAACAAAGTTATCAGTAGATTGACTCAGATAACATAACACTGTGTGAAACGTGCCTGCTGTTGGAATACCATCGTTATGTCAGATAAGTGAAAAGATTACAGTAAAAACAAAGGAGTGTCACCACACCTGTTTAAGCAACAATAAGTTTGAGTTTTGGTGTAAAAGTAAAAGTAGTTTATGACATTGCATTCTTCAGGTGGTGAATCAATACCACAGTGCTCTTTGGTAAACAAATAAAATAAATGTACAGTATGCAACAAAGATTCATTCAAGGCAGTGTTCTCCACTTTAAAATATTGAAACATGCTGATATTATGTAATGGATAACGGCTGCTATAAGGTGTGCTGATATAAGCTAATAATGGACGAGGTGGAGGCAAAGAACAGTTTGTCTCCGCTAAGTGAGGATACAAGATTGATTTGAAATTCTAAAATTTTATAAGGAACAGATCCAGTGTTCAAACATCTATAAAGACATTTCTGAGCCTTTAGCTTCATTTGACCCAAATGAAGTTGATCAGCGCCTAGTCAGGACCAGATGTGGCCCACAATCAACCTTGCTCATAGCTTTGATGAAAGCTGGTTCAGCTTTGCCACTTTTTGTCCCTGAACTGATGCTTCAGTTATGGATTTACAATGTTTGTGTTGGCAGAGTGATAACCATCCAGATGCACCAAAGAGGAACAAAACTGGACTATATGTGGTGAATCCTTGAAAAGAGATGGGCGCAGTGAAAAAGAAAGGTAAATATCTTATGTTTCAATTTGTATTTTTCACAAGAAACAAAATTCAAACTTATGGTCCACTTGTAGTCTTAAACTGATTTCCTTAACATTAGGGATATGTAACGGGTGCCAACTAGCCTGGGTTAGCTGGTGGAAGAACAGGGTAAATCTTCACAACCCTAGCCCTAATAACTCTGTAACTGTTGAGTTGGGAGTCTGAGCTTTTCAGCTCAGTGGTTAGAGCATTCAATTCCCATATTGTGGGTTTTGTTGTAGTTGACGAGATGGTGGGTTCAAGACCCATGAGCAGTTGAAATGACCGACTGCATCTACATTAGTGCTAATGACCCAGATGGGAGTGTAGATTTAGGGGGTGAGTGTAACAGATGCCGGCTAGCTGGTGGCAGTATGTAGTACATCCTCACAACCCTACCCTCAAGAATGCTTCTAATCATTCGGTTGGGAGATTGAGCTGTTCAGTGTTGGGTGCTTAGACTCCCAAGTTATGGTTTTGTCGTAGTTGAAGAGGTGGCGGGTTCAAGACCTGGGAGCGGTTGAACCGACCTCAGCTATAGATAGCACTGTGCATGTTCATTCTATAATCAGTGACAAATGAAGCAAGTAACGCAGATATGTTAAATTATAGGCTACTGTGCAATGAAAGAAGCTTATTTCATGACTGTCAGATTTTTGTTGGTCCAGTTCGAGCTATCAAACAATTTGAGGATTTGAACAAGATGTGATTCTTTAGATGTTATCTAATGCAATTCATGCGTAGATGTTGATTATACAGTATATCATATCTATATAGGCCATGGGAAAATAATGAACCATATGCATCTCATCAATTTCCATGGGTTGGGAAATGAAACAAGTGTCATATATAATTGTTCATGCTTATTCAAAAGACCTCACACATGCAGGTTGTATGATATATTAAATATTTATTCTTACCTGAGTCATATGGATTACATAGCACATAAAGGCTTGGTAACAACACTTGAGAACACATTGCATTGTTTTGTCTATTATCCTCAGATATAATAGAGGACTGAAAAGGGAACTTATTGGCACGCTAAATACCTTTAGGTAACCCTTGGTATGACTTACTGAAATAGAAACAAGTGCTCAATAAACAGATTATTTAAACTCATTAAAACCATCCCTGTAGGGCACCGGATGGTATGTCATTACTCTTGAACTGACACATAAGTACACAATAGCATTAATAGACTGCTTTGGCCTCCCTTGTCTCTAGACTTGCCCTATATGCCATAATTCCACCAAATTCAGGCTAACAAAAGACACCGAGGCTCCAAGTGTCTGAGCAGGGCTTGGCCAAGTGTCAACATCCTGGATCCCAACATGTCTTTATATAACAAAAGTAAATGATTGTGTGGTTCATACTGTATATTATTGAGATGGGGGGTTCCTTGAAATCATATACGTCATTTTTATTTGCTCAAATGCAAATCCTTTTTATTGTACAGTGAAGGCATGGCATGTAACATACACTTAACACTTGAAGTATGGATTCCGTTATATATACATGTACATTATATACAGTGATAGTGTTGTTAGTGGTAACATTAAGAGGTGGGCAAACTATGAATCTTGTGATCACTGTAAAGTGAGCCGCAATGTGCAGAATCAGATATTGATTATGCAGAACATGTTTGAGGATGGAAGGTTATTGCTGTGGTGTTAAATTTTAAGTTAGAATAATACAACAGGATTTGGCACTGCTAGAAGTTGTATTTGGTGCATAAACTCTCATAAAAGGTGGATAAACGCTATATTCTCAGAATTTGAGTGGTGGGTAAACTGTGTTTACCGTACTTGCGTTTAGCCACCACTACATCCAATAGTTATGTACAAGAACCCAGCATTGCGTTAGAGTTGTACTGGGCATTCCTTTAGTGGGATGATTATGTAAAAGTACACTATCATTCTTCAACCATATAATTATTTTTGACACACAAGTTCACCTGTGAAGTCATGACAAGGTGAAGACCGACTGTGGGATAATAGCCCATGTTGTATTGTTCCTATCTATTACTGTGTTTGCTCTCACCACTGCTTGCTTGATTGACTCACGCCCATGTACCAGGGGTGGCTGGCCGCGTGTGCTGTGTGTGGTCATTAAGTAACTCTAACTCAAGGAGTGACTGGGGAAGGGCTCTGCTGTGATCCGGCTTGCCCCTCCAGCCTTACTTTGCTTTAGCCGTGACTCAGAGATGGAGAAGGGGGTGGCCGTGGCCCTACTCACTTCACTAACTGACACTCTGACTGATTGCACACACACACACACACACACACACACACACACACACACACACACACACACACACACACACACACACACACACACACACACATTAACACAAAATAATGATACAAATTACAGTGATTATACATTTTTGGGGTAATTTGGTCAGCAAATGTTTTTCATCAACATCCAAACAGAGTCTTTTTGAAGTCAGTCAAAACACAAGCTGGAGTGCTCTTTTATGGGAAATAGGCTGTAATCCAAATATGTGTTTAAATATTTATTCTGCACTACAAACCTTTAGTGTAGTCTACAATTGATTTTCCATTACTGTCATAAATAAAACTACTGCCAAGACACATATTGATACGGGGGCACAAGCACACCTTTTAATTAATTCATTTTAAAGTTGGTTACTGTCAGAAAAATTACCAAAGCACATGCAACTGTGTAGAATGTTATGATTAAGTCATATGAAGTGATACACAAATGTTATAATTGTTTTTAAATTGGTCCCTTTTCAGATTTGAAGAACAAGCTGTCAACTACCTTGGGACTCCAGAAGTCAACTTTAAGATATTGAAGGACTGGAATTCTGAATAATAATCATGTTGTATATTAATGTATAGTCTTACTATGTATGATGCTAGATGTGTGAGTCAATGAGTATTCATCAGGATGCGTGTTTGTTTATTTATTTGTGTTGTTTATGCTGTCTGATCTGCAGGGTAATAAAAAAATCATGTTACCACAAAAGAGGGATTTTAACCCCCAAAAAGCTACTTTGTTCCTTGGTTTGGTCCCTGGAACATACTTTTTATATGCTCCATCAGTTTTATGTCCTGTAGCTCTCTAAGCTGCTAAAGAACTTCACAATGCACATTGGGCACTAGCCATTTATACAAAGACATTTGTCCTTAAAACTCCACTTGCACATGGTTTCCTCTCTGGTATTTGTTCATACCAGCACTGACAGGGGGCCCTGGAGAAAATTTGAATATTAAAATCAATACTTGGGGTTGCTCAAAATTATTTTCTGTCATAAGGCCCCCTGCATGGATTGTTTTATGAATATTTTATTTTTTAAAATCTGCAGATATTATTACCCATAGAAGATCTTTTGAACAGTTAAGTCAGTAGGCTTCAGTTGTCTGTTATTAGCTGAATATATTGCATGTTCTAAAATATAGTCACATTAATTTCTGTATAGAGTATTAATGTATTGTTCTGTGTTTTTATATACCTTACAAAGGGGAATTGTTTAACCACTGTATAGCCTGTATCTAATTGAAAGTAGATTTTTTTTCTTTCACTGACTAACTTTGTTTGTTTGTGTGGATTTAGATAAATGATTATTTTCACTATAACATTTGGCATCAATTATTTATTATTAGTTTCAATATTACGAGTAAAGATATCAAAACAACATTGAAAGGTTAGGGGTGTTAGGGCTCTTCTGAGTGGCCTTTGTGAAGTATGGAAGTACGCTCACTCAGCAATGATTAGTTGTATAGTTTGGTGAGCGTAAAGTCAGGGCCATCACAACAGGACAGGCAAACCAGGCAATTACTTGGGGCCCCAGGCTGAAAGGGGCCCCCAAGAATGTTTGATTAATCATTCCAGTAGTTTAGTTGGTGGTGCTTTTCAATAAAATATGACAGAGTTAGACAATTGTAAGTTCAACACAAATAATTATTAATGAAAGTTGCTTGAAGATTACAACAATGTGGTTTATGTAGATGTTTATGGGAGGTGAAGGGCCCCCATGCCTTGTTTGCTTGGGGCCCCCTAAGTACCTTGAAACGGCCCTGAGTAAAGTACATCTTATCTTATCTTGTTATGGATGGTTAAGTAGATAAATAAAGCCAGTGGACATGATTTTCACACATCATAACATAATGACACATTAGATGATGTAACTGACTCTTCAATATGTCAATAAGCTTCCTTGAACTTGTGAGTAATATGTCAAGAGCTTGGACATTTACTCAAACCTGTGTGCACTTTTATGTCATTACCTGCCAATGATGGGAAATTGATTTCATTGAAGTCAAGGTTTGGTACATTATGAGTCTGGGTCCACCCATACATCCTGTCGCTGTGTGAAATTTTGCGATGAAATGAGCGTGGTGGCGCTGGCTCAGCTGGTAAATTATAGAAGAAATAACTAAAGGACCCAGTGTTTTCAATCTGCCCTTTTTTTCGGGGACAGATTATTATATGTATTACGGTATCATAGGCTTTCTTTACACAAATGACTTGATTTCACTTTGAGGGCCAGAACAAGGCCCGTCAGGGGCCGGATCCGGCCCGCGGGCCGCCATTTGAAGAGCCCTGTTCTAGAAACTCCAATAAAGGGGCTAGACATATTAAAAAGTAAACTTCCCCTTGAACAGTTATTACAGGAGGTTTAATTCCCTTTTTTGCTTTTTTTTTTTTAAAGATGAACTCGGCAACAGGTGGTCTTTGGTCTTTTTTTGCCTTCAATGTTGCTTTCTAGGCAGCATGCTGCCAGCACTACTTTCTTCAATTTAAGGGTTAGGGTGGGGGTTTAGGTTTACGGTTAGTGTTCATGGAATTGACAAAGCCTGAAATCTTTTCAGTTAACATACACCTACATGCCATTTTACTCATAATCTCACCCTATATGTCTTTACTGGGCACCCCATCAACCACTGGTCCAAATCTTTTCTGGTTTATGGTTGGCCAGCACTGGCAAATAGGATAGTAGCATTGTTGGAATTGAATACAAACATCTTCACAACTCTTTGGATATGGAAGCACTTCCTGATGCAATAATGAAAAAAAATGCTCTAAAGAGACAGTGATAGAATAAAATCTCAAACAAATTTTTGAATTTTTCAAGTAATCCTAGAGAGATTTGCACAGTGATATTTGTAGCCTATTTGCCTACTGGCTCTGCAAAACCAAATCATATATTGTATTCGTGAACCAGCACAGCTGCATGCATCATTAGTTCAGGATAATACAGAGTATTTTACATGTAAAATCAAACAAACTCTCAACAGGATCAAGGAAGAGGCAGTATAGTGATTGATTGGTCCATTAACTGATGCCCTCTACTGGAATTAAAGATGAATTGCAAGGCATTGAGAGTGGGGCTGACCTTCTAGAAGAAAGGAAAGTTATGCTGTCAAACTTTCAGCTGGTTCTCACAAAAAAGTCGTTGCCCTTTCTTTCTAAACAGAGTAGCTGTAGTCTTTGTATTTTTCTGAGTATATGTATTTTGACATTTGTTGAATTACTTTCATACATTCACTTTAACCTCATTTAGGTCAATTAAACAGTTTCAGTGTTAATAGAGTATCCTACAGATGATATATATACATATATATATATATATATATATATATATATATATATATATATATATATATATATATATATATATGCTTACTTGAAAGCATTATTGTATAAAGTATGGGAATCTGGGGGTGAAGAATAAGAACAAACACACAAAAATAATCAACACAGCTAGTAAACTCATCCTGGCCCCCAGAGGCAGCTAGTGCACCTGTATGAAACTCAGACTAGGAGGAAAGCCTCATAAATACTTTTGGATCCCCTTCATCCATTGTGGCAGAATTTTGTTAAATTCCCCTCTGGTAAGAGATATAGAGTTAGCCTGGCGAATGCCAAACTAAAATCACAAGTGATATTTAGTCTGGGGACCTACCTATTGCATTTCTCGTAGCGGAAGCATCGTTTACAATTGTCCATAGCCGTTTATTGGGTGCTACGAATGTCTATCATAGCGTCTGTACATACCTCGGAGCCAATACCAGAGCCACCACATGACGTAAAATGCAATCGAGGGCCGTACAAATCCCTTTTTGTTCTGCGATTGGATACCGAAAGCAGGCGAGAAAAACGGCCATGGTCACCATGCTGCTCTGCAGAGTGCAATGAAATAAGCGTGCAAAGGAGCATGGGAACTCCCAGGCTAATATAGAGTACCCACTACAACACGAAATGTTTTTAAGAGATCCTTCATACCGACCACCATTAATCTTTTAAACAAATCATGAATGAGGGTCAGCACATATTTATTCACTTTATTTATGTATTTATTGTGAGTGTTGTATTGTACATGTACATGTATGTAGTGGTCCTGTAGAATGTGTCTAATGTCCCACTGTGCTTTGTCAAAACTTATGTTTCATGTTGTAAGGCCAAAGAAAGATTTCCATGCAAATGGACAATAAAGATTTCTAGTGAATATTTAGATTTAGACAAATCATGTATCAGTTAGTCATGAAGAAATTCATTCACCTACTGGGCTGATTTTGTTTGGTTATGTAATCCATTTAGATACTATACCAGTCACAAAGAATCTTTAGATTTTTTACAATTCACAACCCTTTTTCCATAACCTAGACCAGAGGTTCTCAAAGTGTGGTTCGGGGATTAGTGGTGGTCTGTCACCAAGCTCTAGTGGTCTGCGAGGGGATATCCAAAAAAAAAAACTATTTGAATGTAATCTGTGTTTCTCACTAAAATTATTTGAAAGCTAAGGACGAGTGGTTCACTAATGAGGCAGGTTTGTGATTGATATTATAGACTCAGGCTATGTGAATTTGAAGTGCCTACATGTATACAGTAAATCCCTATAGAAATGCCTAGGCAAACTCTGCTTTGGGTAAAGGGAGCACAAGTGTTGGTGGTCCCTGAGAAATATTTTTTGGGCAAGGTGGTCCTTGGTGGGAAAAGGTTTGAGAAACATATAGACCTATGAATTTCTCCCTGACATCTCTTACAATCTAAACTAGAGACTATAATTTCAGGGAAATTACGAGTACTGTACATGAAAATGCAAGTTGCTATCTTGGTTGATACATTGCCATTGTTGTAGTAGTTGCTAGGCTGTTGCAAGGGTACATGACATGGTTGCTCGGTTTGTCATGCCGATTGCTATGTTGGTTGCTACTGTGGAAGTGGTTGCGAGGATAGGTTGTTGCTTGGGTAAGTGTGGTAGTTCCTAGGGTGGTTGCTAGTTTAGTCATGTCGGTTGATATATTGGTTGCTAGGTTGCAACTGCAGAAGTGGTTGCTAGGCTGTTGCTATGGTACCTGAGGTGGTTGCTAGGGTTGGTGTGGTGATTGCTAGGGTGGTTGCTAATTTAATCATGTTGGTTGCTATGTTGGTTGTTGGGTTGCCAGGCCATTGTTAGGGTATCTGAGGTTGTGGCTAGGTTCTTACTAGGGCAGGTTTAGTGGTTGCTAGTTTAGTCATGTTGGTTGCTATGTTGGTTGTGAGGTTGAATCTGTGGAAGTGGTTGCTAGTCTGCTGCTAGGGTAGCTGAGATGGATGCTACATTGTTGCTAGGGTAGGTGTGTTGGTTGCTAGGGGTGGTTTCTAATTTAGTTGGTTCCCATGTTGGTCGCTGGGTCGCAGGAGCTGCATGGTTCACCGTTCAGAAACCAGACAGGACCCGCATAGAATATGTGTGCATTGTGAATGACCTTACCTGTTAACATGCCATGGGCCGTAGCTTTTAATCTGAAATGCACAGTACTTTTTATGCCTTATTAAGTCTCATTTGCCACCAGGACATGTAATGTCTTGACAGCTACCTCACCTCTGGCAATGTCTTGTTATTGGATGTATATGCATACCTATTTACTCTCTTATGTTTACTGTATGTGCGTTTGTTGTATGTTTTTTAAGCTGCTGAAACAACAGAATTTCCCTTTGGGATTAATAAAGTATCTATCTATCTATCTATCTATCTATCTATCTATCTATCTGTCTATCTATTGAGGTGGTTGCTAGGTTGCAACTGTGGAAGTGGTTGCAAGGCTGTTGCTAGGGTAGCTGAGGTGGTTCCTAGGTTGTTGCTAGGTTAGGTGTGGTGGTTGCTAGTTTAGTCATTTCAGTTGCTATGTTGGTTGTTAGGTTGCAACTGTGGATGTAGTTGCTAGGCCATTGTTAGGGTAGCTGAGGTGGTTGCTAGGTTGTTGCTAGGTTAGGTGTGGTGGTTGCTAGTTTAGTCATGTCGGTTGCTATGTTGGTTGCTAGGTTGCAACTGTGGAATTAGTTGCTAGGCTGTTGCTAGGGTGCCTGAGGTGGTTGCTAGGTTATTGATAGGGTAGGTGTGGTGGGTGTTAGGTATGGTATAGATTAATATAGTTGCCTGGATGCATAGTTGATGATAACAGACAGTTTAAATGGTTGAAGAATAAATAGTAGCTTAAACAGTTGAATTAGTTCATCATGTTAAAGCTGTATTTATTGCATTGAAGAAGAAGAAGAAGAAAAAGAAGAAGAAGAAAAGAAGAAGAAAAGGAAGTACATGTTCATGTACTCTAAATATCTCCCAACTAAGGAGGTTTGCAAACTGTTTTTGTTGGTGCCTTGGACTAGAATGCTTGATGAACCTCCCTAGCAACCCTTTTTCACAATTTTATACACATGAGCATCCCCACAGTGAGTGACGTCATTCTTAGTGACTGGACCATTTACGCATTTAAATACCGGAAATGTAAACAAAACAAACGTCACATATTTCTGATATTTCCTGGTGTGTATCCAATGAATGACTAAGAAAAAAAGTCTTACATATCAAATTCATATCTGAGGGATGACCACGCCTTTGCATCATGCTTACTCACAACAGCAACACCTGTGAGGACTGATAAAAAATGACTTGATGCATGATAAATTAGCTTTTAGTCTCCCTCAGCTTGCCACACAAAACTTTTCACACCATCAAGAACAGACGTCAGAATTTCAAGCTCTGCACCAAAAGCCTTTGTTTGAAGAGCTCTAGGGGAAACAGAGGCACACAAAGAAGTAGGGGAAGAAGGAGAAAACTATTGAAATAGTATAATCTCAGAGACATTTGGACTGCTTCACCGTTGAGGATGGCACAAACGCTAAGTCTATGGTCAAAAGGATTCCTGTGTATTTTTTTAGCAAGTGCAGGCATAATCCTGCTCTTTGGTAAGTTTGTTATCATATTTCTTAATTAGTTAATTAGTTACACATTGAGAAATAAAACATGAGTACTATGAGATATGTTGGACTCAAACCTCTCAACACATGAGGAAGAGGGCCCTCTATACTTCTATCTCTGCTGAAATATTTAGGCTTATATGGGTCAATTCCAATGTAATGGACGCATTATTGATGATCAAAATGCCACACAACTTCTACAGGCCTAGCAGTATTTCACAATTTTGTTCATTTTCTTATGCAAAGTCCATGGCTGAATATAGGCAAAAACAAAAAATCATATCATGATTTACATCATAAGAATGTGAGCCTTTCAATTTGCGTTATGGATGTGACAAAAAATTGACAAGCTTTCATGGTAGATTGACAAGCTTTTATAGTAGATTACAGTTTTTGCTATGAAGTCTACAGAGAAATTTACAGAGAAGCATAAATATTATTCCATTCATACCAAACAGGACACCTCAGTGAACAAAGAAAAAATTTAAATCTAAATGTAAAATAATTTGGTTTTGATTGGGGTTATTTTGGGAAAACCGGAGTTATGGACGTGACGTTATGGATCTGAATGCCTTCCAAAAACTATAGAAAACAAGTGTAGAGGATTTTAACCTGTACTGAAATATTAATAGAAAAATGGAAAATAACTGATAGCATTGTAGCATTGCAGCATTGTAGCTTGTGTGTTATCACCCATGTTATGGCCATTATAAGCCCCTCGACTTACATTATAGCTGAATGGGGTAAAAATGTTTACAAATAGATATCCTTTCGAATTTTGCTCAGCTGATTGTTTACATTTACACTTTTTGTCGATTGCAAGTTTTATGAAATAATTTGTACATCTATGTAGATGAGCCTTTAATTTTTCTAAGGTGGGATTGACTTTTTTGTGGAATTGCCCATATATGTATATACTGTAAAATTAGGTGTCTTTACTTAGCATTTAGCCTTTTGTGCATTGCCTTGTATAACAACGTCTGTAAACATAACATTTGAGAGACAAGAGGCCTTTTGGAATGATGCATGTGATGCAGATTATCACAAAATCACTGAATATCATAATTCTCACTGCCTGCCACCCCAATCATATATGAAGGGGGCCTCATTGTATTCAAGTTCAAGCTTATTTATATAGTTTATTTATTGTTGTAATTATTCTGAATTAATGCAGGAATGCAAATAGCATTCTGTACTAGGAATCACTCCAAAACTCACACTGTAATTAATGAAGTGGTGTATTAGGAATATACAGTAAGTGTCCTGTGGCTGTGACTAGTTGGGTGTATACGGGTGTGTCAGTAGCTTGGCAGGTAAGGCAAGGTAGCCTATTAATAATCCCAGAAACCACTAATAGCCTACAACATGAACCTCACTTCAGTTACTGTGGGTGAAAGTGATAAAAAAAACTGAAATAACAGAGGTGTGTATAATTAATACCCTCATTTACTCTGTGAGTATTATTCTGTAAGTGTTTCTAAAATATTTGGTTAGGTTATGATGGGTGATTGTAGTGATTGGTGATTGTACTTAAGATAAGGCAGTTTGAGATAACATAATCAACTTTTAGATGCATCATCAAATACGCTCAGACTTATTTGTATAGTTACCTACCGACTACAGGGCCTCAGATAATAAAGAAACTAGCAAATTGTGATAAAATTTGCTGTGAGCAAACTGTGATAAAATTCTGCCAACTGTAGTTATGGTCAGGTTTAGTCATAGTCTGTGCTTGAATTCCAGCAAACCATAGGTGGACAAATGTTCAACCTTCATACAACTTTATAAAATCTATTGCCGTTGATATAGTATCATAGTGCCAGATGCCCACATTGATTATTGCTTCATTCATTTTTACACAGTCATCGATAAATGCATATCTAAAAACGTTTGAATAAAATATATAAATGGTAGGCATAAAAACTCTTTGAAGAAAAGGACTATAATAGTGGGCCAATAGTTGTGAGGCATTTCCTGCTGTATGTAAACCAATGGCACTCTAAGTAATGGATGTCCTACAAACATATTATTTATGGATCTCTTCCAGCTACACAACCTAATGGACTTATTCGCACTCGAAGGTCGGATGACATCACTATCGTCTATATGGAGACGGAGATCACCAACATGAATTTCACAGAGTCCCTACTTGATCCCAGCTCTGGGGCCTACATAAATCTGAAGAATGAGTTTGATTATGTGGTAAGTGGAAATGAGAGTGATATGAAGACTTTGCATGGTGGTTCTAATAGCATTTAATCTCCTCTCTCTCTCTCTCTCTCTCTCTCTCTCTCTCTCTCTCTCTCTCGCTTTTGCTCACATATGTACACACCCACATCCACTCACACTAGTTGCATAATATGTATTTATACTGTATAAGAGTTCTTTCTTATTTTGTCCAGTTGATTCAAGCCTACAACAACTCGAACACAGGTGCCTTACAGGGTAACTATCAGGGCACTAGAGACATGACATTCAGGTAAGCATTCATATCAAGCCAATTACACACACACACACACACACACACACACACACACAGACAGACAGACAGACACACACAGACACACACACACACACACACACACTTTCACAATGTCCTTTTTAAAGATAGAATACTACATGTAAACATTTTCATCTGATGATATCCATCTCACTTCTACTCTTCTCTTGCAGCAAAGGTCATAATATTCACATGCAGACAGCTCTTCTTTTCTCAACGCAACAACTTAACAATTTTGTGGTCAGACTTTATTTTGTGAACTATATGGAAGCGAACCCAAGTACACCTATCCAAATTAACCCCTCCGATACATTCAGTAAGGGCTTTTTATTTTTCTTCCTAAATTGTAATAACTAATGACTAATGGGACACAATGAGCTGGGGCTAACTGTGCGTTCAGACCGAGACCGATAAACTGCCAAGAGTCGCCGAAGACTCCCAAGAAACATCGCTTGAGCACAGCAAACACAACGGCAAATTTGCCCATGACGTTAACGTTCGATCCTGCTTCTCTACAGGCATCTCCCCAGTAAATCGACATTCTGATTGGTAATCGCCCAGCCGCATCATAGCTCATTACATAAAGTTTTTTTTTCAAAATGTGTTTATTGGATTTTCTTCATTACATGAAGTTAACCGAAGTTTAACTTGATTTTATCGCCCAAGTCGCCCAAGTTTCGTCGCCCAAGTCACCTGCCACTTTTGTCGCCCAAATCGCCGGTCCCAATACAAAGTCAATTACTTCTGTCGCCCATGTCGCCTGAATCGGTCTCGGTCTGAACGCACAGTAAGCCTCTATTTGGCTCTTTTTATGAGAGCAAATTTCCCAAAAAAAGGAGATTCAAGGAAGATAGCAAAATAGGCTAAAATGCGTCTGATTTATCTACAGTGCAAATGACCCCCCCAACTACAACCACCACCATCACTACCACCACCAGCACCACTTCTCAATCTCCTAGCACCCATCCACCCTCCACAACTACAGTGATCCCCACCACAGAGAGCTCAACACCAACCACATCCACAACAGCACCAACCACCTCCAGCAGTACACATTTTACATCTCCTTCATCGAGTCCAGCTGCCGCCACCACAGTTGTCCCTCTGGCCAGCCCTACCAGCAGCCGAGGCCCAGGGACCAATGGCACCACCTCTGCAGCTGCTACTAACCACAATACAGCTGCACAAAGCAACAAAACAGGTAAGGTCCTGTCCTGTACAGTGGTGAACTATTCACATAATTCCATTGTGGTCCTCAAATTACCGTAACACATAATAGCACAGATAGGATTTAAGTGCACCATCCTGTGTGAACTGGATTTTGCTCTGTCCTTATTGGCCTAAGCATTTGGAGAAGCTCCACCACAACTCCACCTCACACAAAGACATACAGTACACACTTGGTCTGAATCCTGTTCCCTCTATGTGCAGATTGGACAGCTAATGCATCCAGAGCCCCTATAACCATCAACCCACAGTCAATGACCACTAATGAATCAGCTTCCCCCATAACAGTCAACTCAGAGTCCACCGCAACTAATGCATCAGTGGTCCCCATAACAACCAAGTCAGACTCTGCAACAACTAACACATCTTTGTCCCCCATAACAGCCAACTCAGAGTCCGCCACAACTAATGCATCTGTGTCCCCAATAACATTCAACAATGACTCTGCAACTACTAACGTATCTGTGTCCCCTTTGTCCCCCATAACCATCAACCAAGACTCGTCAGCAACTAACGCAACTGTGTCCCCCATAACATTCAACTCGGACTTTTCCATAACTAATGTATCTGTGTCCCCCATAACATTCAACTCGGACTCTGCCACAACTAACGTATCTGTGTCCCCCATAACATTCAACTCAGACTCGGATGCAACAAACGCAACTGTGGCCCCCATAATCACCAACCAAGATTCTTCAGCAACTAACGCAACTGTGTCCCCCATAACATTCATCTCGGACTCTTCCATAACTAACGCATCTGTGTCCCCCATAACATTCAACTCGGACTCTTCCATAACTAACGCATCTGTGTCCCCCATAACATTCAACTCAGACTCGGATGCAACAAACGCAACTGTGTCCCCCTTAACCACCAACCAAGACTCGTCAGCAACTAACGTATCTGTGTCCCCCGTAACATTCAACTCAGACTCGGATGCAACGAACGCAACTGTGGCCCCCATAACATTCAACTCAGACTCTGCAACAACTGACGGATCTGTAACCCTCACAACAATTAACCAAGACTCTGCAACAACTTACACTTCTGTGTCCCCCGTTACGGTCAACCCAGGCTCAACGCCAACTAACGCAACTATTGCCCCCATAACAGCCAATCCAGACTCAGCTGCAACTAACGCATCTGTGGAATCCATAACGACCATGGCCGACCTTGGTCCGACAGAGCACTCCGGTGATCACAGCAGTACGGTTTTAAACATCATCATTAAAGCATTTATTTATTGTGAGATCTTATAGATCTCCTGCTCTTCAAATCATCATTAGACATCAACAGCTCAGCTTGGACTTATCATTCGCTTCCCTCCCTCACTTTCCCTCCTCTCCCCTACCAGCCAATGCCTTCTTTTACTGAGCTAAATTCGCCTAAATGTCTGCGCTCGCATCCCCCGGCAGTTTCCCGATGTCACCAACAAATGTGATTGTTAATTGTCCTTTGCAATAATGCCTTGAATAGTAATGAATTTTGTCCCCTTTATTTGTGTGCAGATTGGACCACCAGTGCATCCCACGCCACAGTAACAACCAGTTCAACCACAGGAGCATCCAACATATCTGTAGCCCCCGTACCAATTCACCCAGACACGACAGAGCACCTCACCAGTGCCTCAAAACCCACCATCAACCATCAGAAAGGCTCCAACGACACTAACACCACTCCGTACCCACTTGTGCCCTACTGGTTGGATTGGGTGCCGGGGTGGGGCATCGCTCTGCTTGTACTGGCCTCCCTCATCCTCTTGCTTCTCATCATTCTCATAATCCTGCTGGTAAGACCAACATAACCATAAAAAGTAATAACAACTATAGAAAATGTACAAAAATGTCCAATAAATGTAACACATTCAATCACAACATTATCAAACTTAATTTCTAATTGTAACATTGTCAAACTGTCGTCACATTTATTTTGACTAACATGTTTGTTATATCGACCACTTTCAGTTGCACTACAGTTTTCCCTCACAGCTTTTTTTGATGTCCCCTTAGTTGATACGTTGGTGTTGTATGGATGAACCAGAGCCCGCTGCACCCAAATATGACCCATACGCACATTCACCATATACATCCCACTCTCCTGCCAAAACACCCGTCATCAAACACATGGTGAGATAGATTTTTACTTTTTAGTTTACATTTGACTTTATTGTCTGTAATTTCACACTGCTTGTTTTTGTTTTGATATTATGAGCTCACTTTCCCTGTTGTATATAGTCTTCTTTTGATCCTTCAGATCTTTATCATTTCTGCTCAATAAATTGTTGATCACACAAAAAAAAAAAAAAAAAAAAAACACATGGAGATTAGAAAATGTGTCACATCTGCATAGGACATGTTAAACATGATGACTTTTACTCTCAGGGTGATGATGTTCCCCGGACACCAGAGAAACCAAAGGGGAACAGAACTGGGATGTATGTGGTGAATCCTTGAGTCAGATCCGGACACACAATGAGGTAAAATCACAAACAAAATGCTTTGGGCATTCTTACTTATTTTAGAAATTCCAGATAACCGTCAGTGGTTTTGTTTTGTATAGTATTATTGTTATACCAACATAGAAAATGATTTCAGGAATCCTTCCAAACTATTTGGCCTTTGAGCTGGGTCAACTAGCCTAGAATTTTCTAAAGGTCAGGAGTGGCGCAGAGTTCAACATGAAATACAAATGCAAGAGAATTCAGTTTTGTAACACTTTTGATGAAATGCAAATGTTTACTGTATGTAAAGCACACTCAATTACATCTGTAAGTGGGTTATACAAACAAACCATGTCTATTTTACCTCGGCCTTGGCAGAGACATATTACAGTTACATAAAATGTATAGAGCTTAGGAGGAAGTAGGTGTGTATTTCGGTTATTTGGTCACCATAAGGCCAGGCCATTTTCATAACATGGAGCAAATTGACATCTGACAAAAGGGATGTTGACACAAACTTTGCCCCATCTACACTACTAATGGAAAATAATGATGTCTGTGGCAATGTGAAGCCAGTAAGAAAGACTAACTTATGTATTAGTCAGGGGGCCAATTCTGAAAAGTGCTTCCGTTAAGACTTTTGTGGACATGTTGGGGTAAAAGATGACAACCTATTTTTTTAGTTAGAAGGCACCCATAGGTGAAATACTAGGGTGGTTGTCGGGCTGAAAAATTATTTTTATGACTTTTGGAAGCAATTTTATGCCAATTTTCAGTTTTTTTGTTCAACACAACATACATACAGTAAATGTTGAATATCTCCACAACCACAAGGGCCACATACATAAACTTGGTATCCAATGAAAGCTTACACTTATGGGATGCCTGTAAATGTGTCATAATGAAAATATATATTACATTGTTGGAGAAGACAGAGCTAGAACATGTAAAAATCAATCTCCGCCTAAAGGGAACCACATTTTAAAGTGAATAGCAGCTTGGAAACATCAGATAGTAGCTTAAAACCTCCATCAATCACTACCCCTATCTAGGGGACAGAGTCATGCCAAGTTTAAATTTTGTAGTGTGAGACCAGGCAACACTGCACAGGTTTTAGCACTTTAATGTGCAGGCGGAAATCTAAATTTATAGCCATTGGTTCCAATTTAATTCAACTACCAGACTGTAAAACCAATTATATTTATTTGACATAGGCCTATCACAATTCTCAGGTCTTTAGAGTTAATAACTATTTTAGAAATAAAATAACTGTTTGGTCATATGGCAGATATTTATAACAAATGAGGGTTTTGAGAAAATGTTCAATAAACTCAAACAATACAGCTGGTAGGGTTAGAACTTTTCCCTATCTTGTCAGGGAGCCATAGTCTGGAAAGCTCAAGAAAATGTGTCGAACTTGACATTGTCTTACACTTTTTATTTTCTTTTTTTCTGTTAACTTTGACCCTAAGAACCAATAATTGGAGGGTCTGCTCTGCTAGAAATATCAATAATATAAATAATAAAGGGTGCAGACATTAAAATGACCAAACACCCTTTATTTTTATCAGGAAAATGCGAAAAATGATTTACAGTAGTCAATGTCATTCTTTTCACTAAATAGTATACTCATTACACATAAATAATCCTAAAAATCCAACCAGAATCATAGAATCTGTGATGATTTCACAACAAGTTAGCAATGAACAAGCTCTGAACCTCAATGGAATTTTAGACCACTCTGAAAATTCCAAGACATACTGGACATTTAACATGGTTGTGGAAGATAACACACATTAGCATCTAGAGTAATTAATAATAATAAAAAGATAGACAATCCTTAGTAGGAGCGCCAATGACTTTCCTGTATCTCTGATGTGGTAAGCCATGTGGGCCAGTGCTAGCACAGTAGTTAAGGAGCCAGACTAATGTGCTAGTAATCTGGAAGTTGTAGAAGTTTCATAGAAAGTACCTCTAATAGTAGCCTTATTGCCATTGACTTTCAAAGCTCTAATAGACTTTGGTCTGACCAAGAGCCCGTATAACAAAATTTCTCAAAGCGCATGGTTGACCCGCCTCCCTCAAATGCCTCGGTTTGCTACTGGTCGATGTTAGAAAATGCTGTGCCGAAGCAAAACCAATCACACCACTCTTTCCTCTGACGTGTGTGACGCGAAGGGAATTGCTTGAACAAGACTGAGAGCCGTTGGAGCTGCTCAAAGCAGTTCCCCCATTTTGGGGAATTCAGAAGTCCTGCCCGATCAGCAGCTGGCCAGACCAGCGACAGCAATGCCGAAGGTGTTACATCTATGGGAGGGCGTGCCAGGCTACTCTAATAGGCCTTTTTGAGAATTACTGTTGAAGCCATTCTCCCACTTCAGCATCTGGAAAATGATGGATCCCAGAAACTTGAGAGCCCACTGTTTAATCGCAAGGACATGTCTTGTGCCCCGCCTGACACACACGGCCCACTAGTGGTTCATGCCAGAGGTACACTGCTATAATGTTGAGTTCTAGGTTGTATTGTCGGCATCAAATCACTTATCATCCATCCACATGGCGATACACTCATCACTATCCTGGATGAGCCCAATGATGTTGATATGGTGTGCACATATGGTGGGAGCTTGACAGCTGGGTCTTTAGAGGTATTTGTGTAGAGGGAGAACAGCAGTAGGGCAAAGACACATAGTGCTGGTTGTCATTGTTCCAGATATGATATCTCCCAGCTGCTTACTGTATGTTGGCTCATGTCAGTCAGGAAGATGGAGAATGGAGATCCACTGACAGATGACAGGAGATACTATGAGCAGATGGTAAGGATTTTAGGTATGGTAACTCCACAAACGACATGGTAGCATAGGCACGTCTGCTCAATGTGTTGTAGATTGAAATGCAGTCACGTTCACTCCCATTTTCCTGTTGGCAAACTATAGGGGATCCAACTGGTGACTTTAGATTTGGCATTACTAGACATTCATTGGACTTAGGACACAGGTCAGTAATCATTCAATCCCATGATGGAGGGTTTTTCGGGATAATGGTGGTGCTTTTATAGCAAAAGGGGACTTTACACAGATCCGGTGATCTGTTCAAGCTTTGCGTCAAACTTGGTACCACTTGGACAGCACAGTCCCTGAGACAAGAGCTGGTTAGTCCTTCACCATCCCACAAAGTCTTCCACAAGGCTCCTGTACTCCCTCTTCCTGTCCATCTTTGAGACACCCAATAATTGGAGTATCCATCAAAGAATGTCTGCATATGGCATGATTCGAGTTGTACTTGATGTTTGTGGTGTTCAAGGTGAACAGTGCAGGAGAGAGAGCAGTTCTATATGGATTTTCTGTGCGGCCGACTATTTAAAATATCCAGTATCATTCGGACATTTCAGAGTAGCCTATAATTCCATTGAGGCTCTGAGCCTGTTGATTGCAGTTTTATTCACTTGTCTGTAGATTACTGGCATATAAACATACAGTTTGGTGAAAAGCATGACATATGGCTATTATTTGTGTAAAATTGATAAGATATCATATTGGAATATCCAAAAAGAATCAGATCACCGCACACAGTACTGGGTTTTGCTGATTTTATTTTCTCAGGTGAACAATGCGTTTCGCGTGTGTCACTTCATCAGGTTTACTCCCATACAGACTTTACAACCCATCAGACTTTGGTGTTAGAATTTTAGTTTTTTGTTTGAGGCCAATAGAAGAACATTGGTGTTCTATTCTATGAAAACACCTGTTGCAATAACCTTAACTCTACCCATTGCTTCAGGCTTCATAAAATAACCGGGCTGACCAAAGTGGTGCAGTACTCCTTTGGTAGACTGAAATACATTTTTGTAAAGGTCTGGTTTGAACATCAATTGGATAATATTGCAAGTAGGCTAGGCCTATCAAGGAAGCAATTAAGAGTTAAAATCCGATTTTGCCACTTTTAAGAATACAGTCATAAAATGGAGAAAAAATCATTTTCCAGGCTGACAACCTAGCTAGATTTCATGTTAAGGGGTCAAATATTAATACTATGTATGTTGTCAGCTTTTACCCTGAGGTGTCCGCACAAGTTACAATATCAGTTTTGGCCCCCTGACTATATGGGACTGCAATGGCCTCTGAAAATGGTGCAAGATCTGATATCACCAAGTATTTAAGAGTCCAGGATCAACGTCAAACGTTTGCCCTGGATCAATGTACCTTAACCCTAACCCTAACCCCAATCCATTCATCCAGGGCAACAAGTTTGACATTGATCCCAGACAATTAATTACTTGGTGATATCAGATCTTCCGAAAATGGCAGCGACTTCAGCTGTTTTAGCATGCTAGGCTAGGTGACGTCAGGCTCTCAAGCTCTATACACAGGGAGGATCAGAATCAAGAATTTAGCACACGGTAGATCAAGTAGTGCTGGAGGTGCGAGATTTTATACCTGAGAACAGTGCAGGGGACCTCCCTAATTATCTCACCAACAATCTTCTTTGCAGCACATGTGACTTGACCAGGTTTGGTCATGGTTGTGCACTTGTGATTGTGTGGCTTGAAGCTTGAAAGGTTACAGCCCATAAAACTATTGGTAAGGAATAGATAGAAAAGGCATAATAAAACGTCTCAAGGGATAAATTATACAGTATTGACTGCGTAAGGATGCTATACACAAACTAAATGAAAGTTATCTGCTTAATCTGTACAACATCACATTCCTGCAATGCAGAGATTAATTTGACTCTTGGACTAATTAAAATAGCCCATTGTGTTTCTACACCATGCCTACAAGTTAAGTTTACAGTGTATATCCCTCGATACTTTTCGTTAAACCGTTTTTGTTACACCTCCTTAACCAGTACTTCACAGGCTGTAACCTAAGTGTTATCACATGAAATGTAACATTTGAGCGAGATGCATAACACATGCAAAGAACAAGACTGTTTCAGAGTAACATTTTTGTTTTTAGGCTTTAGTATAAGAAAATCTAACATCATTTCATGTGTACTACATTGATTTGAAATGAAGTCCAAGCAAGCAGAAATAACACATATTACAAGAATATTCAAAATGTCTTTTGATAACAGTCCTCCAGTTGATTGAGGGGTTGATTGACTTGAGTCACACCAACATAATCAGGCCCTCCTTGTCTACATGAAATGGCGACCTTCTCAGAAGGAGTGCCTGGGCAGGGCCTTTATGATCCGGCTTGTCCGTCACTCAAATGTGTGCTTACCCAGTGACTCAAGAATGGCAGGGTGGTCAAGTCACCTTGCACCAGTCTTAATGACTAAGCCTTTTGTTGTCCAAGGGATCACTCATTGTTATACATGTTTCATTTTCAATGCTCAAGTGGTCTAGTAGCTCTGGTTAAGGATGTCTTAGATGAACAGACACATGACGGCAAAAGTATTGGAAAAAATAAAAATTGTGTGACAATCTACTCTTCCTTTGTCCTTCCTCGTCCTGTGTTTTTGATTTTAAAACAAAAATTGTTTCTTGTCTTTTTTTCATAGATATTGAAGCACAGCAACAAACTATGAAAAAGCTGCATGAAGGCCGTGTCTACAGTATCTGAAAATGAACGAGGTAGCCTAGGTGACCTCAAACAAACATGGTTTTACTGGCTGATGGAGAGGAGCTGTAGTTTAAAATGAATGATAAAAAACATATTATATCAGTATGTTATTGTCTTTTCAGCACTGTGCAACACTCAAACTGTAATAGTCTTCTCTTTAGCACAGGTTGTAAGGGCTATTTATTTATTATGTAGCCGGTATATGGCAAGTTGTTTGAATTATGATGAGTAAGATACTGTAAAAGGATACTGTTAATGATTCAGGTTGAGGTAAGTCAGTCAAGTATTGAAATTAATTATATGATTGCAAGAGTTAGTTTATATTTTATTCTTCCATCCTATGACAACAAAAGGTTACAAATGCTGATACGTTTTGTTTGTTTGTTTGTCTGGAAACTGTAGTTCTCATTTAGGAAACAATAGATTCTTATGCATGCAATATTCTCTGATGAATAATTGGAACACAACTGAGCAAAGTAGAAAGAGGAGAGAATGTATTGAACTCAACTATGACATTTGGCAATTTGTATGCATTGAAGTTGTGTTTTCAAGACCTGCAACCAGGTTTGAATATTTTACCCCTTAACATATTATTTGGATTTGTATGTTTTATTTCGATATTTGTAGCTTTTCCACT
>JAODXP020007420.1:17500-42500 GCA_027497455.2 Sardinella longiceps | reverse complement strand
CACACCTATACATGCATAATGCAAAATGCATGCATGTACACACACAAACTCATCCATGCATGTATACATGTGTGCAGATATTGATGCAGATACAGTATACAAAACATGCACGTGTGCATTTGCCTGCAAACAAATGACAATATATTTATAGGCCTATATTGTGGCCTTTATGATATTGACATGGATTAGCCTATTGATCTTATTCAAGAAGTTTATTAATGTTTGGGGAATCAGTGGGGGTAGGGATAGGTGGATAACTGGATATTACCCAATTTTCAGAGCAAAGCTAATCAACATCAGGGTTTTATCAGAGCAAAATAAGGATGCAACCTACGTCCAAATTCTTACTGGGAAAATTAGTTGTGATTGAAGGTGATTAATGTAACGATTTGACTAGACTAGACCACTTTTGACAATATGGGAATATACTTCAAGAATATTTCACGTTCAAGTTCATGTTTACATGTAGTTTTTTGTTGCATCTCATTATATTTCCGTATAATAAACAGTAAAAATCGCATGTCCGCACCCCTTCACAGCCGGCTACAGTATATTAATGAATAGTAATAAGTTATAAATACTAATAAGTCCAGATAGGCTGCATTTCAGCCTTTCACAATTGGTTTACATCAAAATTTAAATTTGTTATTATTATTATTACCTCCGGCAAGGAGGTTATGTTTTCGGTAGCGTTGGTTTGTTACCTCCGCCAAGGAGTTTATGTTTTCGGTAGCGTTGGTTTGTCTGTCTGTCTGTCTGTCTGTCTGTCTGTTTGTTTGTTTGTCTGTTTGTCAGCAGGATAACTCGAAAAGTACTGCACGGATTTGGATGAAATTTTCAGACAATGTGTATATTGGGACAAACAAGAACTGATTAGATTTTGGTGGTGATCGGTGATCCAGAACATGACCTGGAATTTATATTCTGTCTGTGACCACATTGCCTTGGCGGAGGTCTGCGCTTTTCTAGTTATAAATGCATTTGTTAACTTGACACTGTATCAAAAATTTGCGGACATATCCATTATGCACAGGCAGTCTTTGGAGCAAATAGGGTTAAGTGCCTTACAAAAGGACACAATAGTGACAACTGGAAATTAACTCACAACTCTCACACGTGTGGAAACTCTCCTGGCTGCTGCATTGAAGTCCAACACAAATAAATATATAATATTATATGACATCTCGCTGAATACATGGTTATACAATATATGGAGCATGTGGAAACTGCCATAACAAAAACAAAACTAACCAAAACCCAGACATTTTTTTTTTTAATGGAACCATTCCAAATCCAGGCAGATCAGCAAACACTGCACAACAAAGACTGCACAGCACAAGTGTGTGAGAACTGGTTTGTTGCATGGCCAGAAATAGTAAAATGCCCTCCATTTACCTTATGCCACCTTGGCGCTTATACTGTACCTGGCACTGGTCACATGGGGCATGTATGGCCAAGCCAACAGGGCTCTCTTGATCTATCTTTGGAAAGTTCTCTGCGTCACAGTGCAGCAGGAGGTCTGAATAAGTGAAGTATTCATTGATAAATGAACAAGGGAACTGGCCATTAAAGAGACATAATTACTGGGACAAGGGGAACAACACCCATACAAACTGGGAGTGGACTTTAATGTGTGTGTGTGTGTGTGATGGGAACAAGTTCTGCAGTGTGAACACATGCATACTGTACCAACTGCATGCACACACACACACACTCTTTCTCTCTCTCTTTCTCCATCCTGTTATAGAGTGTTGTAGTGGTAAAATGCTACACTATACTTTTTTCTGATCACCTCAAAGGTGGCCACAATATGCAGAATCGGTTGATTAAAAAGACTCATGGAACATGTTTGATGATGGAAGACTATTGCGATGTTAAAAGTTGCATTCAATGCTTAAACTGTATTTCCAACTTTAGAGAGAGGGGTTTACTTGTGTTTAGCCACTATATCCCTGGTCATACATACACATTATTCAGATAGACACACAAATTCTCTCTCTCTCGCTCTCACACACACACAGCTGTTTGAGTGCACATGCTTTTATCACTTTAATTGCTATCTAATGCCATTGGCACACTTGACCTGATACAGCTGTTGTAAAGGCATTTCAATGCACAGGATGCATATGCTGTTTTATCATGGGGTTTGCTTTGTAGCATTATCAGAATGCTGCTGCCAGACAAAAGGCATCTGAAATTCACAATATTGACAATAGTCCCACTACAATAACTTGATGGAGAATAATCATTTCATTATTAGGAATAAAAATAGTTAGAAAATGTTGATAAAACTAATTTTTGTTTGTGCATTAAAGAGATAACATATAAAATGAAATGTTTGTTTTGATTGGTTTTCTGTTTAGTTGTGGTTTATATGTGTTACTCTCAAACTGGGGAGAGCTGTGTTCATAGCCCAGATGAATGGAACAGTGTTTTGTTTTGTTTTTTAGTTTTCACAGAAAGCCAGCTGACTCTGGTTCCATCTAGTGGTGTCTGTGGAAATTACAAAGCAAAATTCATCTCCTGACAGTCTGCTGGTCGGATTTGTTTGGTCTTTGGTTCGAATATAGTTCAAAAATAACTGTATAATCTGTATTATTATTATTTTTTATTCTAATTAATATTACTGCTCTTATTTGTTTTATTATTATTACCTCCTCCGCCAAGGAGGTTATGTTTTCGGTCGCATATCTTTATTATTATTCTTGTCATCTCTTTTCTATTTTTTATTATCATGAAATCCCTTTTAGTTTTGTAATAGAGCACTTTGGGTCAACACTGTTGCATTAAAATTGACTTGACTTGTTTCTTGTTTAATCTGCAATATTTCTCACCGTATCATCAGAATCATTAATTTATTCAGTCACATTTCAGAGGTGTTTTACAAATCCAGACATGACAGCATGAGAGGAAAAAAAAACATTTATTTCCAATCCATTTCTTGATAACTTTTTTGTCCCAAAAATATAACATTAACAGTGATGACATCATTTTGACATGTTTACATCCTGGGGGAGTGTCAGCTAAAATGGTGCGGATGTGTGTGTGTGTGTGTGTGTGTGTGTGTGTGTGTGTGTCTTTGAGGAGAAAGCAGATATACTGTACGTGCTATTTAATGCCCCGTGCGGACATGGGATGTTTTTGAGTGCTTTGTGACCAAAATATGTTAAAATGGCTCTACACAAAGTTATTACCCTGGTGAACTAAGTTGGATCAGAAATCTGGTGGATGAAATGGCAATTTATGGAGTCCATGAAATCCAGTATAATTGTTTTTCATATTTCACATGATTTCCCATTTACTGTGCAGCATTTCAAATATATATAATTTATTACTTCATCGTCCATCTAAATCGGAATGTCATCTTTGTTCAGGAAAAGCAGCTCTTTGTACACTTAACCAGATATCCCCTGTCATGAATGCCACAAACAATATTTACATGGACAGTAAGAAGGTTTTTTTACAGCAACAGGAGGAGCAACAGGAGGAGAAAGCAGATATACTGTACGTGCTATTTAATGCCCCGTGTGGACATGGGATGTTTTTGAGTGCTTTGTGACCAAAATATGTTAAAATGGCTCTACACAAAGTTATTACCCTGGTGAACTAAGTTGGATCAGAAATCTGGTGGATGAAATGGCAATTTATGGAGTCCATGAAATCCAGTATAATTGTTTTTCATATTTCACATGATTTCCCATTTACTGTGCAGCATTTCAAATATATATAATTTATTACTTCATCGTCCATCTAAATCGGAATGTCATCTTTGTTCAGGAAAAGCAGCTCTTTGTACACTTAACCAGATATCCCCTGTCATGAATGCCACAAACAATATTTACATGGACAGTAAGAAGATTTTTTTACAGCAACACAACTAAACAAAAGGAAATTAATAAAATATGATGTATTGACTGATTGATTGATTGATTGATTGCATTCAGTTGACTTCCGTAATACTAGAAAAGCAAAAAAACAAAACAAAAAACAAACAAACAAATAAACAAAAACAACAACAAAAATCATACACTATAAGGTTGTAAGCTGAGTGCTGTCCACTCTGTGAGAGTTCTATTCAGAACACATCAGTAGATTGCAGGTAGAATCGGTTGGGACTACCCCTGTAAGGGAAGTCAAAGAACCGTTGATATTTGATAGCACCTTTATACAGATTACAGTACACAGTATAGAGATTCAGCTACATTGGTGACAACTCAAAACCGAGGAAAAGTAATTTGGCACGATGTGATTGACTTGAATGTTCAACAAAAGAAAGACTGGGTGCCTCAAACTGAGAGGGTTTTTATATGAGGGCTTCATAACAGGGGAGACCTTGTTAGGTGTTCCTGCACAATCGCCACCGGATTCGTTTCATTATCATCTCATTCTTCACTGATTCCACATTTTTGTCTGTCTGAGAATCCCCTTTTTTCACCCAATGTTTACCATTTTTCCATCTCCCATAATAATCCGCCACTCCCTCGTGTCACCATGGCGATGTCTGATTGTTCAAAGCTCTCTCAGTGGCGTGTTTAGTTACAGGGGCTCCACCTGGGGTTCCATTGGCACCACCTGTGGTTCCATAGACACAACCTGTGGTTCCATAGATACAATCTGTGGTTCCAAAGGCACCACTTGAGGTTCTATTGGGACCACCTGTGGTTCTATGGGAACCACTTGGGGTTCTGATGATGGCAGCACCAGTGGTTCTATTGGAACCACTTGAGGTTCTGCAGTCTCCGTGGGTGGGGGTGGAACCTCCTGTACTGGTGTCGGTACTACTGCTGCATGCACTGGTACTGGCGCCGGTTCTGGCTCAGGAGTCGGTGCTGGTTCTGGCTGAGGTTCGGTCACCACCACAGACACCTGGGACATCTATGCACACACACACACACACACACACACATATATATATATATATTCAGACGGGAGGAGGGGGAGGGGAAAGAAGGGATAGAGTCAGAAAGAAGAAAAGGGAAGGAAGAAAGGATAGAGAGGGCAGGACCCATCACATGAGGAGAAAGAGAAAGCCAAAGAGACAGAGAGAGCAGAGGTCAAGGTGAACACAACATATCATCAGCAGAGACAGAGAACGAAAGATGGAGATATATATATATATATATATATATATATATATATATATATATAGAGAGAGAGAGAGAGAGAGAGAGAGAGAGAGAGAGAGAGATGACAGATCACACAAACAGATGATTGATAGCAGTACACTGCTGGAGTCGTGGTTTCTGCAGAATCAGCTTTTTTAAAATAGATACATGCAGACACAGACACACACACAGACACACACACACTCCAAGGACAAGATAACCGGTGTGGTTTAAATTATGTGAATTCTATTGCGAAGCGAGGCACAATGCTTTGAGCTACACTGTAACATGAGAGTGCATGTGTCAAATGACTTAATCCAGCACATTCAGCAGGGGCGGACTGGGACAAAAAAACGGCCCTGGCATTTCGAACAAGACCAGCCCACCATACTGGTCAGACCATTACAAAATAAGCCTATGATTACGGTTACAGTGAGAATGTCAGGGCTGTCGGCCCAAATAGTGTGTCGGCCCACCGGGCATTTGCCCTGTGTGCCATATTGCTAGTCCACCCCTGTCAGTGAACAAATTTAAAGGTAAAATTTGCAATTCTAATCAATTTCTTCAGATTTTCTTCGAATTCAGCAGATGTTCATCTTTAACCTCTAAACGTCATTTCAGTGTGTCACCAGAAATTGGCTCTAGTGCATGTAAAATGTACTGTCTCTGTAAACAGGTAAATACTGTAAAAGAAAAAAAACCTTTAACTCAAACCAATCAAAACACTGCTGTTGAGAGGGATGTGTGCAAATTAAGTGTGTAAAAAAAAAAAAAAAAAAAAATCATGTTGATGTTTTTCCTATGAAACAGCTTCCAAATAGAAGAAGTTTGAATGAGAATGTGCGTTAACACAATATCAATAGACAATGGATCGATGAATTGACTAGAACTAAAATGACCTGAGGAGTCCTCACAGTGCAGCCTACCTGGGCTGGAGTGACCATGACAGGCTGCACCTGTACTGGAGGTGTGGTCAGCCTCTGGCTCACTCCTGGGAGCTAAAAACGGTGTCGGGGGAGGAGGAAAAACGTACATATATTTTGTAATTCTAAAAAAAAAAAAGCATTTAAAGCACTATAGGCACTTAAAACGCATCTATTCATTTGCGAATTATTCTATGTTGGTCAATCCCCTGAGGTGAAGTCAATCAGGGGTCTATTGACTATATTCGACCAGACTATCCCTTTGACGATGACAATAACAACAATAACATCAACGATGACAACAACATCAACAACAACAAAAATCCCACTACCAATATCACAGAGGAAAAAAAAAAAAAAAATGTAAAAGTTTCAAAATGTAGCATATACTCACGCAAACAGATGTTATTTACAAATCCCAGTATATTAATACCTACAGGTACATACACTCTCTATCTTTATCATGTGTTCAAGGGACTAATTCATAATTTTTGACCTCACCTTATCACCTTAGCATTTGCTGTCCAGTGCTTTGTGCAGTGTTATAAACACTGACGCTATTTTTTTTCCCCAGGGCAGGTATTTCCTACTATGCTTCTGATTTGTAAGTATAAGCTTAACAGTTTCAAAAGAAGATCAAAATCTTACATCTTACAATCTTACAAATTGTAAATTTATGTTCTTTGTAATAATAATAACAATTGTAAGCATGTGCTGTATATGAGGGTTTGGCAGCTGGCACACAGTTGGCATTCAGAGAGATTCTCAGTGTCACGCTGGCGATGGTGCACAGCCCTTGTTTTTATAGAAAAAGTTAATTTGTCTAATCTGCTCTTGAACAGCCATTAGTTGTTGAAGGGTAGTGTGCGCCTTTGGGTGACAGATGGAACTGCAGCCTACTGGCTATAAACTACTTTTTTTTTTTTTTTTTTTTTTTTACAAGATTAGTGCCGCAGTTGCCAAAAATTGTCATTAGTTTGCTCAGGTTGCCGATGGCAAAAAAAAGTTGGCCCATCAGTTCAGGCATATCCCTCCAGTTTTATGCTTGCAATCTTTTTCAAGGACAGAGCAACGTAGGCCTACTTAAACCCAATAATACCCAATAATGGTTACATATAAGATAACACAATTAAAGCGCTGATTGTGAGATTGTGTCTTGCTAGTTGCAGCACCTTGGCTATAACAAAAAGTCAGCATGTACTGTAGCTGTAGAAACATGAGCCAGGAAATATTTTTCCCAGGAAAAAATTGTGAACTTTTGATCTTTGCAGTGTAGGCATAGTATGCATGTACATAGTATGTTGTATTGCAATTGTATATTGTATGTTGTATGCAATATATTGTAATTTTACATGTTTATTGTGTTGTGTTGTGTTGTGTTGTGTTGTGTTGTATTGTATTGTATACTGCAGAAGCATGATCCAGTAAATCTTTCTCCCAGGGACATGTTCCCTACAGGGCTTCTGAGCATGCTGTGTTTTGCTGACCTGAATTCCTCCTTGAGCAAGGACGCTGAGTCCAACCAATATAGCCACAATGCATATCACCAGCTCCACAATCAGAAACAGGACCAGTGTACCCAGGATGCCATCGATAATCACCTGAGCGAGATAGAAGAATGTAGAATGAAGAAAGAAAGAAAGAAAGAAAATAAAGGTTAATGCTGTTGTAGGACGAACACATAAGGAACGAGAGATGTACTTTGCTTTTATTTTTGGAGAGCACATTTAATGTCTGTGTATACACTACTTACATTTTTGAAAAATTAAAAAATAGCTTATTAAGCCATGGCAAGCTTGGTATTCAACACTATGTTTCTTTCTCAGTGCAGCACAGATAAACTGTACAATGTTTTACAAAGACTTCAAATCCCATGATGCACCCTGATGGGACCTTCTTTACTCACCACAGAGAAGATTTCAAACCTCCGGCAGTGTTCACAGTGGTAAGATAACTGTCGGAAGGGCAGGTTTTTCGACAGTAGGCCTAAGGCAGCCGTGGTGAAGGACAAGCTCACCAGGTGGATCACCAACATTGCTTTTAACTGAGATGCATTAGCAAGGAGAAAAAGAGCACCATGACCTTGGACCCATATTCAAAAAGTACATTTGCTGTCAGGTATACAGTGCAAAGACTACGAGAACATTTCACATTTTAACCTGAATAATTTTGTACAGTACGTACTGTATAGTGTGCCTGGATTGGATTGGCCATATGACTACCGATTATTATGACCAATCAAATAAAGAGTGGCACAAAATGGAAACTATGCAAAGAACAACACATTAAATGTACAATTCACAAGTGATTTACAATTAAAGTATAACAAGTCAGATTGGTGGATGGACAGAAGACTTCTCTGCCACTTACCCAGAGGAGGGTAGGATATATCCCTGTGGCCAACAGAATGGACCCAGACACAATGATCTGTGAGGGAAGAAAATGCAGTTATAATCCGCCTCATTAAAGGTCTATTCATACTCAACGTGTGTCCTTACGTCTGAAATTCTGTCTCTTCATACCTCCGTACGTATTTTATGTTTGCAAGTGCTAAACCCCGCCCCCTCCCCATTATTCCTAATGAATTTCATCCGTTTCGTCCGTAATCGTAAGCTCCCCATTTTCGTGTCAAACTCCGGACGAAATTCACGTAAAGTACGTGTGAAACACTCCACACGTATCCGTATCCGTACTTTACGTTGAGTATGAATGGGCCTTAAAAAACAAACACTTGGATGAAAAGACAGAATTTCACATCACCTGAAGTATTACTGTATCTAAAGTGCTGAATAATTCTAAAATATACTGTATATGCTGCATACAATAGTAGAGTGCATAACATGATGTAATGTTGAATTTTAGATTAACTTGGTTTATTTCCCCAAATGTACAGTAAAATCAAACTACACTTGAATTATATTGAAAAGCAATGCCAACTTTAGCTGCCATGTTTCCTGATGTGTGCATAAGTGTGTTCTTCCAATGTCTCACCTCCAAGGCAAAAACAGGCATGGCGACAATGTCACCAATGAAGTGCAGCTCATGGATCTGCAACAGGGTCGCACTCAGGCACAGGGTCAAGATACCGATGAGCACCTGCATAGCCTGAACACACCAGTGAAAGATCCATGTTATATCGTCAGGGGTTTCATCACAATATCAATGTGAATTTGACAATTTCAATGGTAAAACTCTAAGCAGAATCACTGAAGTTTAGCAGAGGGTAAAATGCAACCACAATTGCTGGAGCTGAGTGGATTTGTATGAGGTTGTCTTTTAGTGTAAGAGATTTGCCCAGCAAACCCTAGGGCATTCAAAGAATCAATTTCTAATATGCATAAAATGTGCAAGGACAAATTCAAAGATGAGCTGAAGATATGGAGATGGGGATATTGTAACTCAGCAAGAACTGTGCATACACTCCGTATTTTCTATAGTGGCCAAGAGCAACCCAAATCATTTGTTAGCATGCTATTCCTGTCATCATACCAGCATGCCACTACAGACTTGTTGTTATACTTTATAGGTTCACAAATATACAGAGTAATTTTAAGAACAGTGTAGCAACAATAAGCAAAAGCAAATACAAAGTTTGGATCGCACATGGTGAAAATGTTTGTCAGGTTTCTGAACAGTGAAATAAACTTTATAGTCTCTGAAACAGAATATTCCATACAGCAAATAAAAGCTTTATAATTATGTACGATGAAACACCTCACTGTTAACTGTCATACTCTTATACTGTGTGATATAGGATTCCCTATCATACCACAGTGAGACACAAATATATCAATAGAGTCCCAAAATACAAGTCTATTCTCCTTTGTTACCACATGATCCAAACTGACATGCCTGATCACGTTTTTAAGAACAGTGGAAAACACAGAGTGAACATAAAAATAATGTATTACAAATGCTACACCTAGCAGTGCAGCCTACGCTAACTTCCACAGCACTCTGGATTCTGCCCCCTCATCTCTCATCTACAGTCAACTCAGTTCACTGAAAATATATTTTATTCACAACCAAGTATCCTTCTCATTCTCTCCCTGCCTGGTATTACTTGCACACTTCACACACTACTACACTACACACACAACACACACGACAGTCTCTCTCTCTCTCTCTCTCTCTCTCATGTCTTTCTCTCTCATTCACACACACACACACACACACACACACACACATCTCAAACACACACGTGTCTGTGTACTGCGTAGCGTGCGTAGTAGTGGTCACTCACCCCCAGCATCTTGGGCTCCACCCTCAGGTATGTGTCCACCTGCTGTGTTTTTAGGTCACCAGGGGGTGGGCTGCCGGGGGTCTGGCTGTCGAGACCCATGCTGTTGCCGGGCAGGATAAGGTGTGGCTGGAGATATGGGGTGGGTGTCAGGAAAAATGCCGGTTAGGAAATCAGTTAAAGTCCCAAGAAAGGGTCCTGAGGTCTGGAGCTGGAGCTGTGAGTGGGCAGGATGGAGAAGGCAGGACAGGTGATGGTTAAATGGATGCCGGAAGAGAAAGGGAGAGAGCTGATGACGTGAATATACTGTAATGTGAGGAGATGATGTTATCTGGAAGATTTAAAAGAACAGGAATATATATGAAACACTTATGAGAGAAATAGGTAGTTATAACCATGTCAAATGCACTGGTACACCAATGTAGGCTACCAGTATCCAATGTTCAAATTTTTTCAGTACACAGATTAGTAAGAAGTCCATTTAAATATGCAGGCCTAAGACTCTTAAATGGAATGTTAAGATTTATCTCTTTCACTTGCACTACATTTTCATTATTAGTATGAGTGGATGGATGTACAGAATAGTCATCAACATCCACGTGTTTATCAGCATGCTATGCTATGTTTACTCTATATCGACATTGCCAAGTCCTATATTATTATAGCAAAATGTTTACATAAACTGCAACCTACTGTATGTCACCTTGGAAAGACTGTTATACAATGCTGACAGATCACAAAACTTGATTGTGGGTGAGAGTAGGTTATGTCACATGCCTTTTATTTCGTACAAACCCAAAGTCTCAAAATGAAAAACGCATGTAAGGAACAGTACGCTAATTCGGATAAATGTAGAAGGCAATGGATTATGCGCGCATGTACAATGTCTTTTTTTTGGTCCGCAGTGCTCTCTATAACGGTTAAGGTACGTCCCAGGTCACGATTCTGCTAATGCAAGCCATTTTAAATGTGTCTCGCTTACCTCGACTCCTTTAAATTAACAGTCTTCTCCTTAAAAGTGGGTTTAGCAGAATTTTTACACGCGAGCCGTTAATCCTAGCGCCTTGCAGAGGTGACAAAAATGAGTTAAATCAATGGGCGTGTGCGGTGCTTGGAGAGGATGCTTGGGCCGGTTTCTACCGCATTGAGTACGGAGGATGCGCCGTGGCGGGATGGTGTTTAAACGAAGTGCTACTGCGGCGCTCTGGCAACTTCCATGAGTCACATTTTTTTTTAGAAGAGAGATGCTGTCGTGCTCTGCGCGTCAGTGAAGAGGAGGGGTCTACCCATTGACATTTAGTGCACCGTTTCTGTATAGCTCTCTATAGCTAAGGCTGATTTAAAGGCAACATTTGCTGCAATTATTCTTTTTTTTAAAAAAAGGTTGATTATCATAATCCTATCATAGTGGACGTGTTTTCTATACGCATGCAATCACTCGAACATTTCCCTCAGCAAGTGCATCGTATGAAACTCTTATTAATTTCATACTCAAGTGACAGTAACCTGCTGCTAAGGACACCTGAAGTCTGCACCGCGTGGTTGACACGAAGGCTACTCAGTCAATGATATAAGAGTGCACACTCTTGGAGGTGCTGCTAGGCAAGGTTAACTGTAAAATAGAATTTAGCGCACACTCAAATCTTCTTTTTCTTAAGTTTATTTTGACCAACGTTTCGGCCGTTTGGCCTTTGTCAAGGTTTCAATATCACGAAGGCTAATGACACGAAGGCTACGCCATCAATGTGTACAGTTTGACCTGGCGATCATAACAGTTTACACTTTAATCATTCCTGTGACTTGTTTCATATAGTAGAATATACATTATTCACAAACATAAGCATAAATGTGGGCCTATTTATAGTATTGTACATGTTCCAGACACTGAGCAAGAAATTAAAAATTCTACAATTCAAGTAACCTGGAAAAGTGTTTATTACATTTTTGACAATACAAGTTTATAAAAAAATAAGCAAAAGCAAATACAAAGTTTGGATCGCACATGGTGAAAATGTTTGTCAGGTTTCTGAACAGTGAAATAAACTTTATAGTCTCTGAAACAGAATATTCCATACAGCAAATAAAAGCTTTATAATTATATACCATGAAACACCTCACTGGTAACTGTCATACACTTATACTGTGTGATAAAGGATTCCCTATCATACCACAGTGAGACACAAATATATCAATAGAGTCCCAAAATACAAGTCTATTCTCCTTCGTTACCACATGATCCAAACTGACATGCCTGATCAAGGTTTCTTTTCCAGATTTAAAAATATATATACGAACATTCAGTGTAGCCTGCTGTATTTACATTTCCTTGCACTCTAGTGATTAACTGATAACCCACATACACATACAATGTATAGGCATACAGTTCCATACAGGTCCATATAGGTTTTGCCAAGGGAAAAGCTACAAGGCATTTGTTTCAGTTAATTTCTTTAATAAGCACCCTTTTACATCCTGGCCTCCTCTTAGTGGACGATGGTGGACTCAGCCCTTGTAGGCTGGGGGTGGGTCCACTTTAGGCTCCGCTGGAAGCGTCTCCACCTCCACGGTAACAGTGTCATCCGGCACTCCCTCCTACAGAGAGAGAGAGAGAGAGAGAGAGAGAGAGAGAGAGAGAGAGAGAGAGAGAGAGAAAGAGAGAGGTTTTAACACTCCTTTATTCAATCAGCTTTTGAGTGTTTAAATGATAAAATAACGTCCAGATAAACAACACACCATCCACTACATCAGTTTAACTTAACTACACCATTCCAGTCCACCTCATATATTAAAAATCACATCCCCTCCCTCCCCAACCTTGCAAAGCAACTCCCGCACCCCCCATACATCAATAAAACCAACAGTGTTGTTTGTAGAGAGGATGGTAAGTGCAAATGGATGGAGAAGACATGCAAAAAGAAAAAGAGGAAGATAATGGATGGGTACTAAGGACATGTATTGTGGTGTGTCAGTCTCATTCTTGCCAATTAGTGTTTCACTCTGATCTGGGTTCAGAGAGACCCAGAGGACTCCCAGTTCTTAAACTGAGTGTGTTTTTAAGTTATTTTTGAAGTGACACTTTGGATCTGGTCAATATCTCATTTTTTTTTTTGTTTAATTTAACTCCAAACAAATAGTCTATTGACCTCACTTCATAAAGTCCAAGTTCAACCTTAGACCTTAAAATACTGTTTTGCAATTCTAGTCCTAAAGGGGAGGGTGAGAAGAGAAACAGAGGGTTGCAAAATCTGGACAGACTTGTATCTATCTTCTGTGGAGACAAAGGCACGTCTGTTATACAGGGTTCCCACTCTAGATCAAACTAAAAATTCCATGACCTTCCCCGACCAAAAAGTAGAATTTCCATGACCTCCTACACAAGAAATGTCTAATATTCTGATTGGGCACTGAGCAGAAAAGGCCATTTACATCGTCCTCCCTTTGTTCTACAGTACCTCCTAACACTTAACTGCCATGAATCAGTCAATCCCGAGAAGCAAGAGGGATGTGTCCACATTTCAAACAAAATTCCCTGATATTCCCCTGATTTTTCATGCAAAATGATCAAATTCCCTGACTTTCCCTGTCTGGAACAACCCTTATTGAAATTCCCTGGACCGTGGGAACCCTGGTTATAAGAACAGAGAACAATTTGCACTGTGGAGGGCTGAGGTTGGCGTTTCAGGTGGACTGTCCTGTACCTTGGGCTGGGGAACTTCAAGGAGCTGGGTCTGAGCTGTCTCCACCGTCTGGGCAGGAAGTTGTGGAGCCTACATGAGAGAGAGAGAAAGAGAGGGGGGGAGAGAGGGGTTGAGAGAGGGAAAGAGAGGCAGACATGGATAGACAGACACAGAGAGAACGATAGAGATACAGAGAGAAATACAGAGATAGGTTCAACAATGGCATCATCAAGCTCAGGCGTCTGTTTTCCAAAAGCATAGTCATTAACCAGTTAGCAACTGAGTTAGTTGGCCATAGGAAATTGCATTGCATCTTAGTCAGCAACTATGCTAAATTTGTATAACACACTAAAGCCATCTCTATACACCAAATTAATATTATACAATTACAATTAAATTGGAATCTGCCAATTAAAGGAGAAATTGATAAGTGTGATAAGGACCGCAAGTATACTGCAACATCATGAAAAGTTCAAACGTTTGCCAGGGAGCAGAATGTTGATATATGTGTGCAGACCGGAGAAGACCACTTGCTGAGCTTCCAAGTGCATATCACTAGTTGGCAAGTAGCTAACTGTACAATTACAAGTTTTCAATGCCTCGATTTAAATGTTGGAACTGTCATTATGCAATCAATGAAGTGTGGGGCTACTTTGAGCCTTTTTATGGTTTAAAACAGTGATTTGGCCACTTACCACTACCTTGCAATATGCACCCGGAAGCTATAACTAACAAGCAGTCTTCTCTGACCTGCACGAACATAGGCCTATCAAAATTATTCCTCCCAGCAAACTTTTAAAGTTTTTATGATAAATACTTGCGGTCCTTATCACTCCGGCTTCCTCCTTTAAGAACTGGGCTCACCTGTGCTCTACCCTGTGTAAGCACCTGCAGCCCAAACAGAATGGCGATGATGCAGATCACGAGCTCCAGTACGATGAACACAACCAGGGTGATGAGGATGCCGTCAATCAAATACTTAAGACAGTGGGGGAGAGACAGAGAGATTGTTCGTTGGTAGTTTTGTCAAAGAGAGACCAGAAAATCAGTTTAAAGCTACAAAATAGGCATACAGACTACTGTAATTATCTGAAAACTAAAAAGAATTCCATGCAAATGCAGTTTGTGTGTTTGGATAGATGACATCAAGCTTACTTTACAGGGTTTCTCCACCTTGTAGGTGCACATCTTGAAACAGTGTTGTTGCTTTGAACAGAAGCAAAAACAAGAGCACATCTGAAACCGACTCAGAAACACGAATACTAAACAGAGGCAACGAGAATCAATCAATATGAAGAGTTCAGATGCAAAAAGCTTAAATTTCAGTTTGATAGAGATTATCTGGAATTTATTATTAGCCTATAACAACATCATTTATGAATATTTCAGAAAATGGCTTTATAGGTTTTTCCATCTGAACACGAATATGTAAACACCTCTCATCTCCTTTTCTTTGCATAAATGTCAGTCATCTACACTGTACGTTGATCATTGGTTAAGCCATCTGGGTTGAAACTTACCGCCACATCAAGGTCTAGTGCAAGGCAGTGTTCGCAGTGGTACGTGTTCACTCGATATGGCAGGTGATTGGACAGCAGAGCGATGACCGTCGTACAGATGACCAGACTCACTAAGTGGAACGCCAAAGTCGCTTTGACCTGCAAGGCATCGGGTCAAGACTATTCAATTGCAGCCATAGTGCCATTCAGCTATGCAATATTTCACAGTATACATTATGCTTATGTCCTGTCACTAAATGCTTAATTATTACCTCCGCCAAGGAGGTTATGTTTTCGGTCTCGTTGGTTTGTCTGTCTGTTTGTTTGTCTGTTTGTCAGCAGGATAACTCGAAATGTACTGCACAGATTTGGATGAAATTTTCGGACAATGTGTATATTGGGACAAGCAAGAGCTGATTAAATTTTGGTGACGATCGGTGATCCAGAACATGATCTGGAATGTATATTGTGTCTGTGACCACATTGCCTTGGCGGAGGTCTGCGCTCTCTGAGCGCTTTTCTAGTTTTTTATGCTTCTTTTAAGTGATGTTTGGTGTCAGTGACATTATCCAGTGTACCAATGAGTTTAAGTGTAACTTACTAAGCAATACCAGTGCTGTTAACCACCAATGCAGAACACTCACTCACTCACTTACTAATACTAATCTATAGTGTTAATTGTGTTTGCAGCAGCCAAACTCACCATACAAAGCGAGGGTCGTCTCCCGGCGTGAATGAGAATAGCCCCTGATATGATTAGCTGGGGAGTTAAAGGAAAATACCGGAGTGAATTCAAGCATAGCCCTGTTGAAAGAGCTTGCTAAATGCGCTAGTTAGCGAGTGGAACAAAATAATTTGGTACAGCACAGAGCGAATGCGAACACAGAAGCGAACAGGAACTTTACACTAAATCAATGGGATCTGGCTGTTGGAAACAGAAAGTAAGATCTGAGGTAACATTGACTCAATGTAAGTGTTTCGCATTCGCGTTAGGTCTATGCTGTTCGAAATTATCTCATTTCATGCGAAATATATTGCTGTTAGAAGGCTCGTTTAAACTACACAAGTTAGTTTGATAATAATAATGGAATAATGGAATAATGGAATCAGTCAAATCAAATCAAATCAAATCAAATCCAGAAGACTAGTAGGGTCATATTCAGACGTAATGACAGACTTAAAACACAATGACAAAATCCCGATGTCCACCCTAAGGCATTGACCCTTATCACTTTCCTGGTATGAATCAACTTCATGTTTGGTTAAATCATGGCAGATAAATCTTTGAGAGTTCAGGGTTTAAGGTTTGGGAATAGAAGGCATTGGGATGCAGACACTGTTGCCAGCTGGACATGTGAGCACCTGGTTGGGACAGGTGTGTTCAGATAGGAGTCAGGCAGGTAGGCAGGTAGACAGGCATGAGAAATGCCCAATGTAGCCAGTGGCGGTCCGCACCGCACACAGGGTCTCGAACCCGCCCCACCCCGCAAGCTACAAACTCCCGGCGTGGGAGTGGGACACTCTAACCAACTGAGCTAAAAGCCTGAGCTTCTAACTCAGCTGTTAGAAGCGTCCCATGGAATTGGGTGATGAGGATTTACACGTACTGCCGCCAAGCTAGCCGAGCTAGCTGGCCTCTGTTACACCAAGCTTACCCCAGATGCGCCAACAAGCATCCAAATGCTGTGATAGATGAAGTCTTGGGGGACGAGGTCATATGGCGTCAGTAGGGAGACCCCAAGGCAGAGAGTCAAAACTGCAATCAGGATCTGGATGGACTGCGAAAGAACATGCATTAGTTACTGTAAATCTAAATGCTGCTGTTGCTGTGATAATAAAAAAAATAGACATAACTGTTGTTTACTGTCCAACACACACTTAACAAATAACATTAGATCACAATAGATAATAAATAATGTGTCTAGTACTCCTCAGAATGTGCAGGCCGGCTGTCTATAGCTTAATTGCCAAAACATATTTCTCCCAATGGACAAAACAATGCTATTTATAGGCTCTACATGTTTTGTATTTTGGGATAGGAGAGAGGCCTTTAAAGTACAAATTCAGGAGCCCCCCCCCCCCCCCCCCTTCATCACACTGTTGTTCCAGCAGCAACTGAAAATTCTCAAAAAAGCATTTGTGAAAATGCCAGTCTTAACCATTGTATTTCATCGTAAACAATCCAAAAACAAGGGTTAATGTCAAATAAACTGAACTTATACTTTAAGCAAGAGAGCAGTAGACAAAAAGTGTAAAACAGTAGCCTACTTACCCCCAGTGTTATTGGCTCCAGTAGCATAAAGCCTTTTACTTGTGTCCTGGTGAGGTTGCCAGGAGGTGGCAAAGGGTCCTGGCTGTCGATGCCCATTCTGTAGCCAGATGGACAACGGCACAGTGTCGGTCAGTGGCACAGGGATGAGGGTGAGAGCCCTAGTACGGTTGGAGGGGGTTAAAAAGATGGAAACGTGTTTGGTTGTAATTCAGTACACTGAGAAGTGAGAAAAGGCACGTGAGGACATTAAGGTCCACTGGTGATGTAATGGTCTGAGTGATGCACATGCAACCTTCATCACAAGCACATACATATTTTAATGGAATAACAGGGTAGGCTATATGAAGGAGTTTTCTTCAGACACAGATAGATGTTAAACTAGGGTCTGGATTAGGTTTATATTAGGATGCCTTACACTTCATACAGCATATCAATCTCTCTGCCTTGCATACAATCTATTAAAATGCATTTCAAGGAGACTAGACAGACCTAAAAAAAATAATAAAGAACTCATCAAAACGATTCCAAACTGTCCCATTTCAACATTCGCATCCGATAGGCTGTTGGACTGATACAATGATGAGGACCCAAATGATGTTGCTTACCTTGACGTATTTTCCACCTCTATCTTCCCGTATTTTTTTTTACCCCTCTGTAAATTGCCGTTTTACCCCGCTGTACATCAGATATTGTTGTCGATACGCGAATCCTTTTGCAGTTGCCGACTAACAAGGTACCTACATCAGTGGGTGTGAGCAAGAGGGACTATTTCCTACCGCATTGAAGACGGAGGCTGCGCTACGTGCTCATGTGAGCCGGTGCTGCAGCACTCCTTGCCAGCTCTGGCAACATCCATGACTCAAGATATTTTAGGACCGAGCGGCTGACGGGTAAATCTTCCATGGCCCATCAATAATAAATCACTATTATCCGAGATGTGATAGGGTAGTCTACCCCTAGAGCTTGCATAATGTTCATACACAAATTTAATGATATAGGCTACACTTTAGACGTCAAGCTTCCAATGTAAATTGGAATTAGTTTTAGAGGCCTGGGAAAACTTGCAGAGTGAGCATTTTGGTTTTCATATCCCAGAATGACACATTTTGCATTAATACTGGCCTACAAAGCCTCGTATTTTCCAAAAACACTCCTAAGGTCGCAATTGTGTGATAGCATGAATAATTGTAGGCATGATAGCTTGCTGGATCTGAGGGACATTCAATTTTACGTAGCCCGGAGACTAGGGTCACTTATGCTGCGGGATGTGCTCAATCTTAAAGTGACATTGATCTCTGAATCCAGATATCTCTATCATCGTAGTTGCATATCAAAATTTCTTCACAGATTAGCAAATACAGACTGTGCTTAACCTAATTCTGAGTATAGACAGGCTAAGATAAGTGCCCATCAAAATAAATGACCAGATGTGCCGCAGTACATCTTTGGAAGAGCCACAGTTTACAAAGGAGGAGGCAACTCTGCGGGGAAGTTCTTAGGCTAAGGAAGTTCGCCACCATGTGGCTAAGAACAGACACCACACTTGAGAGATCGGAGATGGTTGTAAAATGGAAAGGACAGCATTTTTATTTTAACACTCAGATAAACACTGTATAAAAATAAAGTCAAAATAACTCTTTAGAAATAACAGTGGTCTGTTGATTTTTGTTCTGTACCTTGAGTTCAGATGTAAGTGGCATAGGCTACAAACCATTTTTCACTGAACAAACAAACAAACAAAAAAAGTAGACATTATGCAGCTCTAACACATGCTTGCATTAGTTTGAGTCCTTGTACCTATACATTTCGGATATGTACTCCTTTGGCAATCACATCACATCTTACAGGTGAAATTTCATATTTGTGGACTTCCAGTCAAATAAATTAGCCATGTCAAAGTAGGCCTACACTCTACACCAGACATGAAACAAACGCTTCAATCTGACAGAACTAGCCACATCAACAGAGTTTCGTACCGATTTCTGATCAGCATAACAGAGATCATGTTTTAAAGCATGATTTCAAAAGTGGTGGCAAATAGGACATCAATAGCGACTTTCACTTTTCACTACACTGGTGAAAGTGAAGACATTGCAGATGATTAACATTGGCAGCAGAAACGAAACAATTTTAAATATTATGCAAAATAAATAAAGTTAAAAGAAGTGGTTACACTGTTGAACATCATTCATGTCTGAGAGGCAGATGATCTGAAAATAATTAACTGGATGATGAGTCCACGTATTACAAATTAAAAGTCCTTTCCATGGTCATTTCTGACTTGTACCCTTGTCATGTCTTGATCCACAGTGCAGATTGATATTAGATCAACACATGTTGCGCTAACTTTGTCAGTGGTTTCGAGCACACTCCATGAAAAAATAAAATAAAACAAAAATCCTTCATTTCTGTTTTGATACTAATGCAGGTAAATAATTAGCCGACTTTAGTTTTGCTTGTGGATAATTAAATACAATGTAGGTTGATTATGCAGTAGCGCATTACTAATGTGTGGTATCACTTTTGGCTGAAGGTAATGGCTACTCGTGTGCCTGTTTCAAAGCTCAGACTCTTGAAGATGTAGGGCATGTCTGAAATGGCATGCTGCCGTACTCCTGTACATACTCCATAAGACACAGGAGATACAACTGCAACACTTCTGTTATCAAGAGAATGTGTGCTTGATTCACTTGTATGCGTCGCTCACCTAACAAAATTGTTTACCAAAACAAGGGCTCCGTGTTGTAAAACTAGCACAGTAGTAAAATGGCCACACATTTTCTTGGTATAGAAAGAGGTGAAATTGGTGTCCGAGTTTTTTTTCTTATAAGTGTTGTATTGCTCTGTACGCACTGCAACTCCAAATTATTATGTCAGATCAAAAAAGAGAGAGAGACTGCATATAAATGTAGCCTGGGAGTTCCCATGCTCCTTTGCGCGCTTTTCACTCTGCAAAGCAGCATGGTGACCATGGCCGATTTTCTTGCCTGCTTTCGGTATTGGCTCCAATCACAGAACAAAAAGGGTTTAGTACAGCCCTCGATTGCATTTTACGCCACGTGGTGACTCTGGTATTGGCTCCGAGCTATGCACAGACGCTATGATAGACATTCGTAGCGCCCAATAAACGGCTCCGGACAATCATAAATGATGCTTCCGCTACGAGAGATGCAATAGGTAGGTCTCCAGACTAAATATCACTCGTGATTTTTAGTTTGGCATTCGCCAGGCTAATATAAATGCTAGAAGATATCAAAAACTGCATTGAACAAAAATAAATGCTGAAATAATACAGAAACAAATTAAATATTTTGGGACTAGTCCTGATAATGGGTTAGTCCTGAAACGTTTGTTTCCCAGTCTTTGTTTATGCACTGTAACATTTCTGCCTTTATTTTTTTAAAAAAATACAGTTTTTGATATCATTTAGTTCATGTGTGCAGTCTTTTGATCTCTTGATGAAAATCACAATGGTATGCCCCTGACATATAGCCTGTAAGCAGCACGGCAGTATGCCATTTCAACAAAGCCCAGTGACTCGGGGAAGGCAGTGTACCGCTAATACCCTTCATATACATTCATTCATTCACATACATGTACTGCACATCTCTGAACTCCGTGTCTTCTGACACACACTTAATTTACATTTAAATTATAAATGTCTGCACACGCATAGAATTTACACAGGTCAGGAAGGAAAGAAGAAAATGGTCATTCCAGTTCTTTTTTCTTTTCAGTGGCTGAAGTCAGACAAGACTGCAGAAAAGAAAGGAACCTTAAAAATCAGCATTTACTCGAAGGGTCTCTGAAATACAAAAAAAGGTTGACAGGTTTCGGTTTTCTTTCCCACCACAAAAGTGTTTGTTTTGAGGGGAAAAAAGTGTGTGTAAGTGTGTGTGTGTGCATAGGCTGTGCATTTGTGCATTAAAAGGGAGAGTGGGGGAGGGTTGGGTGGTAGTCTTTCTATGTCTCAGTGCAACAAAGTGTACATGAGACTTCCATGATGTGGGAGGAGGGTGGGTGTTGGCGCCCTCATATGGGCGTGTTGGGGAGGTGTCCGTTGGAAGCGGTGTGGGCACCACCATTGCACAGCGTGACTGGGCTCTTCCCGCCATTTTGCACCTGCCCGTTTTGCGTCTGTCCGTTGCGTTTCGTCTCCCGCGGCGACCCCTTGAGGGCCTCCCGCTCCTGCGGCGTGGCGGCCGCTCCTGCGGCGTTGTTGTTCCCGCCGCCTCCCCCGCGCTCGGCGTCTCGTCGGGCGCAGGCCTGCGGAGCGGTGCGGGTGCGGCACCTCTGCCTCATGCCGTAGAGGCCGAGAGTGAGGAGCACGCTCAGACACAGCACCAGCAGCACGGACACCACCACCAGCTCCTGCAGGTAGCACGGCGTGTTGGTCTGCAGCTGGTGCTCGCCCACTTTGCCTCCCTCTTCGCCTCCTCCAGACGTCCCTTGGGTGGGCTGTGCCGCGCCTGCACGCCCTCGTTTGGGGTCCGTCTCGGCCGGCAGTACCGGATTCAACCAGAAGGTGAAGTTTCTCTCCCGGTACGGCGTCACACCCGCCGTCTCTCGCGACGACAGGGATGGGGTGGGAGGTGGTGGCGCCTCGTGACCTCGTCCCACCTTCCCCTCAGTCCTCCGTGGCCCCCAGGCCGTCAGTGTCGGCGACTGAGTCCCGCCGGCTGCTGGCCGCCGTCCTTGCGTGGTTCGAGGTGCGCCGACGTTCCCCGGCTGACTCGTGGTGAGGCCTCCCGCTCCCGCTCCACTGCTCTTCTGTTTGACCTGGTACGCCGCCAGGAGTTGCTCGAAACCGTTCTCCACCGACAGACACAGGTAGTGTCCGAGAGTGATGGGCGTGGCCAGGAAGCGCAGGCTGCCGTCGTCCTGCTGCAGGTAGAGTTCGGGCGACAGGCGGCTGTTGGGCCTCTTCCAGCGGCGTTGGGCCAACCGTGAGGCCTCGGGGCATTGCAGCCGCACCACCTCGTTTAGTGTCACCGACACCAGCTCACCTGGAAAACAGGTAGCTACAGCAAATCAGAGAGAGAGAGAGAGACAGAGAGAGAGAGAGAGAGAGAGACGCCAGACAGACAGAGACAAGCAGACAGAGAGAGAAAGACAGATATATATGAGAGAAAGACAGACAGACAGAGAGAGAAAGACAGACAGACAGAGAGAGAAAGACAGACAGACAGACAGAGAGCAAGAGGCAACACAAACTATACGTCACACACAAACACAGGCACAGACAAAAGTACAGCACAGATACATGGAATCACACAGAGACCGTTTTTCAAAACACACACTACCATTAGAACTTCAACTGGCTTCACAATTAAATAGGTTCATCATTTAGGAGGTATTTGTCATTTCAACTTGCGCTGCAGCTATGAAAACATCCTTTTCACCTTTATTTAAAGCATAATTATTATGTCAGTGGTTGGGTTGCTAAGTTTGACTACCAACCCAAATGAGTGTACCAGTGCAACTCGGCCAGGCACATCCAAATCATTCTTTATAAAATACTTAAAATGCTCAATGAAACCCATTTTTGGCATGCAAATGGAGGTCAAAGTTAAAAACCCAGCGACCAACGTATTTATTTTCTCTTAAATGAAAGCTTGACATCTGTTGTTGAATATCTTTGCACTAGCAACTGCAATTTAAAGTTAAGGTTAGGAGTTGGTTTCAGTTGATGTTATCTGCTGGATCACTATTTGGACTATGTGCTGACTGTGTGTTTTGAAAGACGGTTGTACAAATTACATATAAAATAGCACTGCTAGACACACCAGTTACATTCAAAACATGTTGCACAACACATATAACACCACAAGGGGGCGATAACACCAAAACATGCAACACATGTGACACAATGTAATAGTAATGCCACAAGGGGGCGACAACCGATATGGCTCTGGTATACACAAAAGTACATTGATATAGCACAAGGATGTTTCTGACAGTGACACACACACACACACACACACACACACACACACACACACACACACAAACACACACACAAACACACACACAAACACACACACACAAACACACACACAAACACAAAACACACATACCTGTGGGGGGGCGCAAAGGCATGATGGAGCTGGACGTGCGTGGGTTAAGAGGCGAGGATTTGCACTCCTCCAGGACATTGCCTTTCTCCACATCCTGGGCTCTGGAGCAATATCCAAACACAGTCAGTCAGTCAAGCACATTCACTTTCAAGTCCACTTAACTACTAGACCTGGCAGAGTACAGCACACCAACTAGCATTTTGAGACTCAACAGTTGTACAGTAGGTTTTGATTTATTGCCCCCATCTCCATTTTATGGCAAAACCTGCAATGAATATGGATAATAAATATAATATGTAGATATATGTAAACAAAAATAAGAGCTCTGGCATCCTTTTCCTTAACAGTTTGGTTGCCAGGTGTTTTTAACAAGCTTTGGCCCAGAGTGCCAGCAATCCAGGCCACTGTTGCCTATTTTTATAGAGCCACAGCGTATTCTGTGTTATAGCTATGGACACATACTATGGGTCATTTGAAAGGTAAGACTCTGAGCTCTCAGTGGGTGAAAACCGTTTATTTCTACATGCCTCCGTTCCTGAGAAATCCCAAGCTAAACAGTGGGTAGTTTTCATCAAAATCCTTGTTTTTTTCTAGAAAAGGAGATATCGCTTCTTTTATGATTATGATGGAGTGTTCTCTGTCAAGTTTCGAGGAGTGACACAAGCCGAATCATGCCTGTGGTGAGACTGCCACCTAGTGACGAACCCGCGAAAGGACAACATGACATGACGTGCATTATTTGACACAAATGCTGCAATAGTAATCAAATGCTGCCTTGTGATGTGAAAATGTCCAGACAAAATGTGCAGATCGTGAGTTTTTATGAGTTTCCGATCGTAATTTATTTCAGTTCTATTTATCACAGAGTTCCAAAAATCATATATAACCTGTGTGAGGGTTTCTATTTTCGTAAATTAAAAAAAAGGCAAAAACGTAACATTACGTTTTTGGCACTCAACGCATGACAAGTTATAACGTAACATTACGTTTCTGGCATTCAAAGTGTTAAAGACTAGCTGCTAACCAGTTGCAACTTGGCAATGGGAAATTGCACTGCAACCAACAAAACACACTATGCTTTTTGAAAATGCATCCCTGTGAAAGAATTTCACATTCAGAACTTTTCCCCCATTACACAAGCCAGACATTCTCCACGGCTGCTCGGAATCTGGGTAGTGAGATGGATTAGAGGACTCCTCCACGCTTG
>JAODXP020007420.1:7500-12500 GCA_027497455.2 Sardinella longiceps | reverse complement strand
GAAGGTTGGGATGTGGTGTAACTATGGCAACCAACCATAGCCGTTGCTTGATACAGGACTGGCTGTGCTTTGCCACATTCATCACACTTCTATGGACACGAACAAAAGAGCCCAATCACAATGCAGCGGTACTGTACACAACACCATGTGCTTTAGGTGTGACACAAAGGCTGCTGAATAAATAACTTCTCCTTCTTTCAATTCATTCTTCTGCTCTCGATTTCAACACACACACACACACACACACACACACACAGACACAGACACAGACACAGACACACACAGATATCAACTGTATAAAACAGAAACCTTCGGACTGGACCACAAGCATGCAGAAGGGAATTTATGCTCCATTATCAAAGCCACACAGCCTGGCTTATCAATAATGAGAGCACAACTGACCACAAACAGCCACGCTCTGAAGAATGTGCCGAACAAACACGGCTCTCGTTCTCATTCCCTCTTTTAAACAAACTTGCAAATCCAGCACACGCTTTTTCGTGCAATATCACAAGCTGCTGTCTTACCGTGCAGACTTGTGCGACGCGGGACACTGTGAGTTTGTCGATGAAGTCGTACTCGCGTCCCACCTCGCTGAAGAAGAAGTAGACCTTCTCCTCGCTGGGGACGTAGCTGGAGCTGATGAATGTAGGGTCTGCAGGGAAAACATTGACAGTCGAGGAGAGAGGGGGGCAGGGGGAGTTGAGATGTTAAATAGTAGTAACTAATAATGGGACATAAGATTATAGAATTAAATAATTAGTACAATTTAAAGCATCATCACATCATTATGAAACAATGGCTAATGCTTAACTGTTTTACAAACACTTCCTTTCATAGACAAAACAACTTCCAATGCAAGCAAGATGCACACTTGTGCGACCTTTATCCTTTCTGACATTAATAACTGGCTCTACTGGCTGAACAAAAAAAAATAATCGGAAACACTTTGCGGTAAGGGTACATGAATTATCATGAATTCATGCATGAAATCATTCATGATAAATTCATGATTCATGCATTACTTCATCTCTGAAAGTCTAATGAGTTATCAGTAATTAACATGAATTCATCGTTTGTCATTAATGACCTCCTGCTGAAATAGCACATGATCTTAAGTATTAGTTACTCTGGGTACATCATCATGAGTCATGATTAATTAGCATGAGTCATGATGAATTCATCATGTTTGTGCCCCCTCAACTAAAGTGTTGACATGGTTAAATTGGTAGACGTAAGGGATAGATATGAGGAACTAGGTCAAAGTAGGCTAAAAATAAGTACTTTTATTATATCAAATTATATCAAATTCTTTTGAACAAAAACATCATGATCATGTGTAATTAGTCATGACTCGTGATGATGTACCCAGAGTAATTAATGCTTAAGATCATCTGCTATTTCAGCAGGAGGTCATTAATGATAAACAATGAATTCATGCTAATACCTGATGAGTCATTAGACTTTCAGAGATGAAGTAATGCATGAATCACGAATGAATCATGAATGAAATCATGCATGAATTCATGATAATTCATGTACCCTTACCGCAAAGTGTTACCAAAAAATCTTTTAACTGCCATTTACAATAAGGAAATCAATTAGTAAATGCAATTGAAATGCATCAGAATTCACAAGAACTAATACAGGTTACTGCTGTCCTCCTCACACACAAAGCCACACAAAGCCAGCTTTGGTTGGGCAGGATCATCACGGGAGAAAGGGGAGGCCTGAAATACCCAGATGCCAACTCACCCTCCAGCCAGCCAAGAGTGTCGTCCAGTTTCAGGTCAACATGGCTGCCCTCGCTCAGGTGCCGGGAGATGACTGGCCGATTGCCTCGGTAGTCTGCTACTGTGCCCGTGTACAGCTCTCCGTCTGTACCCACACACACACACACACACACACACACACACACACACACACACACAAATATAAACACATAAATATTATTACATACACTGAAGAGTTATACATGCACATCATTTCAGACTTATTTTAGGGTCTTTGGGATTTGAGATATAATATCGATCACTATGTGTATGAATCTATACATTGTGTCCATAGGATGCATCTGCAAGCATCAACCTATGGGAATTGATGTTGACACTGTGTGCATGTATTGTTAGCATGTATCTTTACATGTACAGACAGAGTGTGTATATAACACATAATATATGTGTATGCAGATGAAAGGTGAGCTGGCGTAGCATGGTTGTGTTGGCACTGCAGTCATGTCACGTCACACATGCCAGAGATAAGCTGCATGCGTCTACTGTATTCTGTGAGAATGGATGCTGATGTGTGTCTGATACATTAGAGACACTGTGCTGTGTGCATGTTGTGTCAGCATGTATCTTTCCATGCTGGAGTGTGTATATATGCATGCAATGCATGCACATGAGAGGTGAGCTAGCGTAGCATGGTTGTGTTGGCACTGCGGTCACGTCACGTCACATAGCCCAGAGATAAGCAGCTAAGGGCCGAGGCTTAAGAGCAAGAGGATTACAAGTGTCTGCTCTCCCTTGCTCTTTCTCCCGCAGCTCAAGATTAAAAACAACAGGGCCTTTACTTGTCATGGCAAGAGTTAGAGTTAGCGTTAGCCTGCTGATAATATGAAAATTGAAGAAAACCAAACAAAGTGGGGTAACAAACATTTCGGGACTTGCCCATCATGAGTGTTCCCAGTTTGAAAAGTTGGGAAAGAGGCTCGTGTGTCTCCCCAGTGTGTTTGAAAAGAGTGGCCCCCAGATCCTTACCCACGGTGATGGCTGTGTTCTTCTGGTAGGGGTCGTAGGGGCAACGCCCTCTGCCCTCCTCGGGTTTGCCGCTAGGGCCCAACAGCAACGAGAATGTCTCAGAGCTCTGAGAGAAAGAGAGAGAGAGAGAGAGAGAGAGAGAGAGAGAGAGAGAGAGAGATTGTGTCAACAGTGGGGTAATATAAGTGATAAAAGTGGACAATGAAGTCATGCATCTTTCTCAAACGCTTTCAATTCATGAGTATTTCTGTAAGGAGGAACGAGACAGTAACAGGACTCAAGGTGAGCCTATATTATCTCAAGAGAAATATAAGGCTCAAATCTTATGGTCAGCTAAATGTGACCTTGCCTACAGTATAGACCAAAAGTTTGGACACGACTTTCCCATGTAGAATTATGCTTACTTTATTTTCATGACTGTTGCACTTACAGTGGCACCTACAACATAAACAAACTTATGAATGAACACGTGGCATTATGTACTTAATAAAAACATTTTTGAGATAATTGAAAACATGTTTTATATTCTTGTTTCATCGAAGTATCCTTTTTTTGTTTTGATAACTGCTTTGTCCTCTTTTTATTTTTGGGATGAGCTTCAAGAGGTAATCACCTGAAATGGTTTTCCAACTGTCTTGAAGAGTTATTCATTCCCAGAGATGCTATGAACTTGTCGGCTCTTTTGCCTTCACTCTGCGGTCCAGCTCACCCCAAACCATCTTGATCGGATTCAGGTCCAAAAGTTTGTTATAATCTCACACTTTTTTGTTAAGCACATAATTTCATATGTGTTCATTCATAGTTTTGATGCCTTTAGTGAGAATCTACAATATAAATTGTCCTGGAAATAAATGAATCGCATTGCATGAGGGGGTGTATCCAAACTTTTGGTCTGTACCGTATTTCACAATCAATTACAGTTAAATCCTTGGCGCTCCATATGGAGTATCAAGCGGTGCCCAACGCTAGGCCACATGACTGCACAGGGCAGTAGGACTACAGTGAGGGGTTAGTGCTCTCATAGTCCCATGTGCATTGCAATCTATTCAAACACAATCTGACTTTGGCCTCCACCAGCATAATGGTGTTTTTTGCCCCCAATGGCACCTTCCAGGCAGCACAGCCTAAAAAGCACTACCCTTACCCTATTCCTAACCCTAACCCCCTCAACCCTCATCCTAACCCTAAACTGAGGGGAGTAGTGCCTTGAAGGCAGCGCTGCCTGGAAGGCACCGTTGAGGGCAAAAAATACCAAAGACCCCTCCACCATCAGTATGACTCTGGTATAAAGATCATCTATTGACAAGAGCACTAGCACAACATGGTCATGAGGGGCAGGCTGCTCCATGCACTCATGTTTGAGTGGTAAGCTGCTCGCCACACGTTCATTAGGGACGTCGTCATCGCTTACAGCATTACTGTATGTACCAGCTGCTTCTCAAGAGCTTTTCATGCAAATTTCTCCTGACAATTAAACCCAGGCCGCTAATACTCATTCCTATGGGAACACATGGCAAAACACACACACACACACACGAGAGGATTAGAAACCAAGTGGTCAGTAGTGTGTGGAGATTTGGCACGGAGTTCCCAGGGGTAATGAGCATTTGCATGACAATGCAATAAGTGGATATACTGTACTGTTCTGCACACAACAATGAACTGTGGGTTGGCAGCACTGTGTTTGAGATGGCAACTAGGGACAACCACTCGCTCAGTTTCCGTCCACCTAGTTGATGTTGACTAAGTTATGCGAACAAAAAGATCTCTGTTGGAAACACCTAAAAATTCACACTGGTCTAATGTGAATATTAATTTAATTTGCTCTAAGGAGTGGATTAGCTCTTGATGCGAATTAGGCACGATGCAATTACAGTTGATGGAAATTGTTTAATTTGCATATATTTACAAGGGTGGTGGATTAGCTCTTGATGTGAATAAGGTATTTAACACGATTAAAGTTGATGGAAACAGTTTAATTTCTGTTTATTTACATTTACCTGTCCATACATGTCGATCAAACAGCTGGTTGGAACTCACTTGATTAATCTAAGTCTCATTTTTATTTGCATTACACAGCTTATGGAAGCCTATACAGATGCACATATTCTTGAGCCAAATTTTTGTAAATGTGAATAAGTGGAATGGAAAGCCAGATTCTGTCCATTTCCATTATATTACTCATCGCGCTTCACATTACACAATTCCCATCTCCCAGTAGACAACATCATAAAACTGTGG
>JAODXP020007420.1:0-2500 GCA_027497455.2 Sardinella longiceps | reverse complement strand
ACAAAATAAGACATTGGGTGACAGCATTGGCTCCTTCTAAAACAAAAAAACAGATGAAAGACATCTGCTCAATAGTCTACAAGTCAATCGATCAAAAATGCCCCCAAGCAAGTTACCACACTGACTTGACACAGCCATTTCCACAGCCAAATAGCTGCAACCATAAAACACAGAGTAAACAGATAATATCTTGAGAACAAGTGTCTTGAATGGAAACACTGGGGGAAGAATATTGGGTAGTTTGGTTTGGAGAAGCTGTGGACAAGTGTCACAGTAACTGTCCACAGACACCACAGACACTGTAGCCCACTTCATCAAGATTAGTGATTGTTACCTGAGTTAGGCAAAGTCTGCCAACAGAGCAAGAGGGAATACTCTAAATGAGTAAGAGTGTGTGTGTGTGTGTGTGTGTGTGTGTGTGTGTGTGTGTGTGTGTGTGTCGGAGAGAGAGAGAGATAAAGAAAGAAAGTGTTGGTTTTCAAACACACCAAGGCCTAGTCATTAGCCTCACAAATGATGTAAATCCAGAAGGAAAAACAGGTCGGAAACGGGTTGTGAGTGTCAGAGTACCAACACTTTCTGCAGCAGGGTTACATGTTGATTCACTCCGGATAATTCCTTTAAAGACTCAACAGGCATGATTCAACCAGGAGGCTGAATCATAACAGCTCAGTCTATGAGGGTTCAGTGGTTAGGGCCTAGGGGGGTTATCTGTCTTCAGCCACTGCCCACTTAAAAGCACCATCACTCTGATCACACGCCACCCCCTCCTGCTCTTCGTTCCGAGATGTGCTCGAGTCACAGATACTAGCGGACAGGAAGTTAGTGTGAGTGAAGGGGTGATGAATGCCGCTGATCGTTCCAGCTTATCTACGCACATGACTCAGTCTGTTCAGGTCCAGTGCACACATATGCCAGAGGCCCCGCGGGATAGGGGCGCCTCGCCTCGGGGCTAACGCTAATGCTAGCACTCCGACACCACACGCACACACACACACACTTGCATATCCAAACATCCTGTGTGTGTGCTGGCCGGGGGTTGCACATGACAAAGCGCCTGATGTACTACGCCTCCCGTGCAACCGGTACATCAACACACTCTCTTATGTCACAGCTTTGGGGAGTGATAGAGAGAGTGTGTGTGTGTGTGTGTGTGAGTGTGTGTGCACGTGTGAAAGAAAGAAAGAAAGAAAGAAAGAAAGAAAGAAAGAAAGAGAGAGAGAGAGAGAGAGAGACAGCGAAAGAGAGAGAGAGAGAGAGAGAGAGAGAGAGAGAGAGACAGAGACAGAGACAGAGACAGAGAAAGAAAGAAAGAGAGAGAAAGAAAGAAAGAAAGAAAGAAAGAAAGAAAGAAAGGAGAGAGTGTTTTGGAGGACATAGGGCCATGGTTCACTCCTACTCAACAGGCTTAAATAATTGAGGGTCGGCCAAAACCACCAGTCCAGTGTCCACGCTCAGGTCAAGGTTTGGGAAGGTTTCCTCCCACCTCCGCAAGTATGTACACAAACATGTGGGCCCACACACGCGCACGCACGCACGCACGCACACACACACACACACACACACACACACACACACACTCAGCTGATGCAATTTCTCTGTCCATGAGTCAAAATGCTATTAGGCGCTGACCACTGCTGCTAATACCCAAGAATCATGCACACTTGATAACAGAAAGAACTCACACAGCAGTTCTAGGAAACAGCTCAGAGCAGAATTACAGGAACAAGGAGAGGACAAAATGATAGACACACACACACACACACACACACACACACACACACACACACACACACACACACACACACACACACACACACACACACACACACACACACACACACACACACACACACACACACACACACACACACACAGAAAAACTGGCTCACTAATAATTTAATAAATAACAAGCACCCTTAACGACTAGCTGTGAAGACACTGGCTTTCCACTGAGGGCAATTATCAGTGTATGGATAACTGAGCTCATTGGCACCTTTGCTTCTGTACCGACTCACTCGTGATGCTAGGGATGACAACCTGTGGCTCGGGCAAAATAGACATCAAAGTTCCTACTTCATGTTACTGCAAAAACAGAATGAATGACTGACTATTTTATATGGTATTATTTATCAGTTTAAGTAACAACAAACCTCAGCATCAACTTCTTGAGAAACATTTGCTCCACCCAATAAGGAAGTAAAATAACCAGATAGTAGGCCTAAACCAATTCCAATGAAGAAGTATGTTAAAAAAAAATGGAACTGGAATTTTATTTACAACTGTGAAACACTATTTGACCGCATATTATAAATTCCAAGCCTATTTCAGATATATGATATGATCTGTCCCAGCCCACTGCAGCTGAGGGCTTAATGACCCTAATCAGTTCAACCCGACACAGCACAGCACAGCACAGGGCAACGACCTCACGAGCCGCATAGAGCACATAATTATCAGCCTAATGGTGTCAGGGTGCCTGGTGTAAGGGGTGTGAATG